>MU106148.1:57009-151458 GCA_012274485.2 Sinapis alba | reverse complement strand
GAGAGAGAGAGAGAGAGAGAGAGAGAGAGAGAGAGAGAGAGAGAGAGAGAGAGAGAGGGAGACGAGGCCGTGAGAGTGTGTCGAGAGAGAGAGAGGAGTGAAACAGATAAGAGTCGACAGAGAGAGAGAGGGGTTCAATTTAGGTTAAGTATAAATTTGAGCCTTTATTAGGGAACATTTGGGTTAAGTGGGAAATGGTTTTAGGTTTAGAGGGAAATAAATTTTGGGTTTAGGGGGAAATATTTTAGATGAATATTTTGGTGGGAATTCTCAAAAATTTGGAGTTTAGTTATGGTTTAGAGTTTAGTTAGGGTTGAGGGTTTAGATAAAAATGTTAAAAATCTATAAAATCACAAAAATGGTAAATTATAATGTTAGAGTATAGGGTTGAATAACAAATTCTAGAAAAAATTAAAAAAATATGAAATATATTAGTTATGTTTGAATTAAGTTAATTTTTAAAACTAAGAAATCTAGTTATTATATATAACCAAATCCTAAAACATTATGAATTACAAAATTACTAAAAAATTCACTTATTATATATTACAAATTTTTAAAACTTCATGAACTACAAGTTTATTAATTGTTTACTTATTTATATTACAAATTACTAAGAACTTGAATCAGATTCTGAATCCGAATCAGTACAAGACTCTTCCAATCCATCTTCAGAAACGTATTCGTCATTAGGAGGAACAACTGGCGTGGAATCATAATCTGAATCATCTTCAACAACATACGATTCAATACGCAGCATCGCGCTTTGTGCAACAACTTGGTTGTGTGTATCATCTTGTAACGCAACCAGAGCATCTTCAGACGTTTCTCGGATCCCTCTAGGCATAACTTTGTACACGCCCACCAATCGTTTGCTGAAGTACGCCGTACTCGCGGATAAGGGATAAAACAAACTTGATCACAGTTACCAGATAAGATAAATGGATCATATTTGTCATACTGCCAACGCGGAGACACATCAACAATTCCATTTTTATCTTTTCGAATTCCCCGACCTTCAGTTGTATCAAACCACTTACATTTAAAAACCATGGCCTTCAGCCCAACATCACCAAAATACTCAACCATCATTATCTCCTCGATCAAACCGTAATAGTCAGTGTCTGTGGTTCCACGAACTTGAACACCGTAATGTTGAGTTTTCTTATCACGGCCATGGCTATGTGTGTGGAAGCAGTATCCCCGTGAATGGTAAATTGGCCAAGTTTTATACTTACGTTGTGGACCTTGTACGAAATCCAACATCCACATCGGAAAATTATATGTTGCATTTGCTTGCACAACCTGTTAATTAAAGTTATATCTATAAGTGATTAGTTGCAAATTCAAATTGTAAATCAAATAATATGAAAAACTCACATAGTTTTTCACCCATTCGGCAAAATATTGGTCTTTCGCCATTTGTAGATCATTAGTAGACATAGTGGAGTTTCTCTCCATCATAAACTCCTCAAACATCCTGTAGGGTTGTTTAAACTGATTATAAGTTTAAAAATCATGAAAATATAAAATATAAAAGTCTTAAAGTACCTTTCGTAGGGTTCGAATGCTTCACAATTAAGCATCATAAATGCCTGGAGGACGGTGTAGTCATCATCGGTAAGCCATTTTTCTTCAGATTTTCCACTAACACGACCTTCATGGTAAAACATGGTTGGCACATCTTCATATTGATATGTAAACCGAACTTCTCCGGGAAGTGGAACTTCATGTACCACTTGTGGATTACCAAAGAAGTTTGCAGAAGCGGTTGATATCTCCTCATTCATACATTGTGCAATGATGGAACCTGCAATGTGTGCCTTATTTTTAACTTTCTTCTTCAGATGGTACATATATCGTTTGAATGGATACATCCATCTATATTGCACTGGACCACCTAAAGCAGCTTCGTCTGCTAAATGCACGGTTAGATGTTCCATAACATCAAAGAACGACGGTGGAAAAATTTTCTCCAAATTGCAAAGCTTCACCGCAATGTTTTCTTTTAAAATGGTAACATCTTCTTGCTTAAGTATCTTCGCAGAGATATCACGAAAGAATAGTGCCATCTCTAAAAAAAAAAAAAGTTAGTCGATAATAACACATATCAAAATAATTATTAAGATAATGTACCTGAAATTGCAATGTGAACACTTTTGGGAAGTAGTTCCTTAAACGCAAATGGGAGAAGTCGTTGCATAATGACGTGGCAATCATGACTTTTAAGACCAGAAATCTTGCTATGCGTCTCATCTATACATCTACTAAACTTTGAAGCGTACCCATCTGGAAAATTTATATCATTCTTCAACCATCTCAAAAATTCCTTTTTTTCTTCCTTCGACAACCGAAATATCGGGACTGGCATCATTCCATCATCTTTGATATGTAACTCAGACCTTCTGCACAAATCAGGTAGATCCATCCTCGACTTTGCATTATCTTTGGTCTTCCCGGGAATATTAAGCACCGTGTTGATACGATTATCGAAGAAATTTTTCTCAACGTGCATGAAGTCCAGGTTGTGGCGAAGAAGATGGTTTTCCCAATACGGTAAATCCCAAAATATACTCTTCTTCACCCAATTGTGGTCTTTGCCGTAGCCTTCTATAGTGCTTCCAGGTTTCTCGTGTCCATTTCCTCCACAATCGACCGTTTTGTGCAGTCCTTCGATGTTGTTGATTCTTTCGTGGAGAACTTCTTCTCCCGTCAACCATGGTGGAGGATCATCAGTTATTGTATGCCCCCTTCGAAACGATTGAACATTTCTTCTGTAAGGATGCTCCTTAGGCATGAACATTCTATGACAGTCAAACCAGCTATGCTTCCTTCCATGTTGTAACCAAAATGACTTTGTATCATCTAGACAATATGGACAAGTTAAACGACCATGAGTCATCCATCCTGACATCATTCCGTAAGCGGGAAAGTCATTAATTGTCCACATTAGTGCAGCTCGCATCGTGAAATTTTGCTTCTTCGCCATATCATATGCTTGAATTCCATCACTCCACAAACTTCTAAGTTCTTCAATTAACGGCTGCAGATAGATATCAATGCTTTTCTTTGGATGCCGTGGCCCAGGAACTAGTACAGATAAAAAAGAAATATTCTCTTTTCATACACATACCAGGAGGTAAGTTAAACGGGGTTACGATGACGAGCCAGACCGAGTGGGCTTCACCGCTCATACCCACTGGATTAAATCCATCTGTTGCTAATCCTAGATAAACATTTCGACTTTCCGCAGCAAAATCAGGATATACCTTGTTAAAATGCTTCCATGCTGCTGCATCAGAAGGGTGATGCATTTCTCCTTCTGGCGATACATGTTCCGCGTGCCATCGCATTTGTGATGCAGTCGCTTCTTGTTGGTACAAACGCTTCAACCTCTCTGTAATAGGCATATAAAACATTCTTTGTTTTGGACGCCTTTTCCCTTTCCCATGGTTATGGTGATATCTCTCTTTCCCACAAAACCGACACGTCAATAGCTCGCGATCTTCTTTCCAAAATAACATACAATTATCCTCACAAATATCAATCTTCACAACGGGGAGACCAAGAGACTTCGTCAGCTTCTTCGTCTCATAATATGACGATGGAGCTATATTTGGTTATGGCAAAACATCTCTAAAAGTTTGTGATATCTCATCCATACATGACTCTGCCAAATTATGATCAGTTTTTACTTTCATTAAACGAGATGCCAAGTATAGTTGAGAAATACCTTCAACACATCCATCATATAGTGGTTGATTAGCGGCTTCAAAAGATTCAAACACTCTTTCTTCATATTGCTCTGCATTGGATTCTTCCATCAAATTCTCTGGTATACCGGTTGACCCAAACTCTCCTCTTGGAATGTTCTCTTGATATGGCCCTTCTTCTGCATATGTTGCTTCAGCTCCCGTAAATGGACATCCTGTCGATGATTCTCCAACGTCATAGTAGTTCTCTCCATGGCTTGACCATACATAATAATTACTCTTGAAGCCTACTCGGTAAAGATGGCGAGAAACGGTTCTTGCATCACGTTGCTTTCGATTTTGACATCTTGCGCAAGGGCATAACATGGTTTTCCGCTCTACGAAAGAAGTTTGATTCGAGGCAAATGCGAGAAAAACTTCAACACCTTCGCTAAACTCTCTTGAAACATCATTATAAATTGGGTCAATATGTCGATCCATCCACTCTCGATTTTGAAAATAAAAAGACATTGAACACTTTCTTTTCTTTGGAAAATCGTCGTTTTTTTCTTCTCGCTCGTTTTACTTATCAATGTTTCTATCTGAATACACATGCGTTTTCTTATATAGGGAAAAAAATGCCACGATTTTGCCACGTTTTGCCACGAACATTGCTACGAAATTTGCTACGACTTGCCACGAAATATGCAACGAATTTGACACTGTAGCTTTCGTGGCAAAGTTTTCGAATCTTTTCCTGCCACCAATCAGAAGGATGGGATGGCACTAAGAAACCTTGCCACGAAATTGCCACAACATATTTTCGTGGCTCTGTTTTTTTTGGAATTTATCACTGCCAAATGCGCAGGATTTGATTGGTCTGACATTATTTTCGGTGGCTAAGCCACGTTTTGCTACGACTTTCTTTCGTGGTAGATTTATTTTGTTTTTTCCTCCCGATTACTATTATTTTATTATAAATATCTTCAGCCACGTTTAGGAACGTAGCAAATCGTTGCTATCTTATACACGAAATGTCACAAAAATTTTAGAAACAAGAATACCACGATTATTCCGTGGTAATTTCGTGGCAATCGCTTGCCACGTTTCATTTCGTAGTAGTTTCGTAGCAATGATTGCTACAATTTATAAACGATTTGCCACGTTTTACTGTCCGTAGCAATTTCGTACGTAATTCGTAGCTTTTAGGTTTTTGTCATGAAATGTCTGTGGCAATTTCGTGGCTGTGGTGGTGTTTTTTCCTAGTGTTCACACCTAATACGATTATGAACATTGGTTATAACCCAACTAATCATCCACATAAATATGTTAATAAAAATTATATTCCAGTTAGTGTAGATTAGTGAAAAAATATTAGAAAATGCAATCTAGAGAAATTCATATTGTAGAGAAAACTATAAATTATATATTTTAGGTTGTAATTGAATGAATAATAGGTAGATTGTGTATTCTAAATGCTGAAAATAATTGTGTAATTAGCTGAAACTACATTCTATATCCCGTACACAGTAGATTTGATATTTTGGTCTTTGAAGAACAATAATAAAAGTTATATTTCACCAAATTATATAACAAAGATATTTTAACATGTGTTCTTGTATGTTATACTCATTATTTATAATTTTAATATTTCTTTGGTTTATAAAATATTTTGTGTTAAAAGAATTAAATAATATAAATATACTAAAACTACAAAGTCGAGAAAAAAATGATTTACGACATAGAGAAACATGTTTGATTTTGTTCTATTTTACAAAAAAAAAATCCTAAAACTTAATTAATTCATTATTAAAATTAAAAAAATAATTTTATTTTCTCAAAAATAACATACAAAAAAAATGATAAAATGTTTTATTGAAGAAGTAAATAAGCATTTTTACCAATAAAGTTAATTAATCTAAACATATAGTTTAGAGTTAAATAGTGGGTTTTGGAAGTAAAGTTTTAAATTTAAAAAAAAATTAAAAAAACTATTTTAATTATTTATTTTAAAAAATATTTTAGTGATAAAATTTTAAAAAATGCTATTTGAAATAATTGTCCAATAAACAATGACAACATTTTGGTAGGTTGTTGTTGGGTAGTAAGCTTATAACAATGACCATAGTAAGGGGTGTGCTGCGTAGCATAAGATTATTGACTCTTATTCTTAGGCGGATGAATTAAAAAAAAATATAGCCTTCCCCTTCCTTTTGAATCTCACGGATCTATCGCCATTGTTGCTCTCCTCTCCTGCTTCTGTAAACCCGCGTTGAGTAGGTAACTAGAAAAGCTTCTACGAAATCTTCCAAAGTCTTTCCATTTCTACCATAAACTCTTGAAAATAAGCAGAGGAGATGTTGTAGATTTGCTGTTTCGCGTCGTTTCATCTTCCTCTTTTCAAAAAAAACGAAAATCTCTCTACTTCAATCTTCGTATGAGCCTTATGTTTCGAATTTGAGCTGATTCAATCGCTGTTCAGCTTTTCTTTTGGTGAAATTTTGAACCCTAATTTTAAGTTAATAATGGCTTAAAGTTTGGGAATTTGTCTAGGATTTATACCTACAAATTTGTTGAAAGTAGATAGATGTAGTTATTGCTTGTGGCTTTAAGTTTGTTGATTCTTTACTCAAGGATCTAAATCTTGTTTTGGTAATATGATTCTTTTGGTCTTGAGTTGAAGTACTTTGTAGTCTATTTAATGTGGCTGATACTGTCGTTTCTTATAACAGGGTATTTTTGTGGGTGGTTAGTGATATTGTTTCTTTAAGGATATAAAGCTTTCACTTTTTGTTTAAAGATGGAAGCTGAGGATGTACTTGACCTACCAGCTTCAGGCGGTTCTGGTTTGAAAGTACAGAACAATGGCCTTGAATCTGGGAGTAGGTCACCTGAAGCTAATCTTTTAGTTGATAATGAGGAGAGCATGAGAAGAGATTTAGATTTAGTGGAAGAGAATTTGACAACTGTGGGTGGCGAATTATCAGCAGAGCAGGTTGGTCACGTTGTGGCGGTAGATGAGAAACTGTGTATCCAGAAGGAGACGCTGATTCACAGCGTCACTTTGGATGTTAGTTGTATCCTTCTTTTGCTCTTCTCACTTAATCTGTTTCTATCATTATTTGGTAGTCAAGACTCCATGTCTGGGATTATGTTATCTTCTTCTGTTTTACCATAACTCCTTGTGACAGCTAATTCGGGTGTTACAAGACCCCAAACAGTGACTGACCAACAGCAACCTACAGTCCATGTTACTTTTACGCACTTAACGAGGTTAGATTCATAACTAAACTGCATTTGGTTTCAAGTTGAAATGAAGTGATGCTTCCTTGTAAACTTTAAAATTGTAAAATCTGTTATTATGTGATTCCCTGCTTTGCCATTCTCAATGGATTGTATCTTTCAGAGCTAGTAAGCAGAAGCTGGAAAGTTTATTACAACAATGGTCAGAATGGGAGGCAGAATATACTTCACAGGCTCAGGTATCTCTGAATGGAGATGGTCATTTACTCTCTTATATGGTATTTGTGGCCAATATAACAGTGAATGTTATAACTTTTGATCAATTAAGATTTTGGTAAAAGAGAATTCTTGTTGGACTTGAAGCCGAGAAAGTTTGCAAGAGTCTGATACTAGATGGAACCTACAATTTACTATACTTGTACGAGATATGTGCTAGCCATATTAGTATTCAAGTAAAATTTGATCTACATGTTTATCATAGTCCTTCAGACCAAATCTCCCTGATAGCCTATGAACAATTCAGCTATGATAAGATTTCAGACTTGGGGTTCTTGGTTGTTGATTTGGTTTGCACCTGAGTAAATATTTTTTACTTATCATGCATGAGACTTTAGTAGAATATTTCATTGGTGATATGCTCTCAGGATCAAGAACAGCCATTAGAATCTGGCGAGGAGACATATTTCCCCGCCTTACGCGTTGGATTGCAGAAGACTTCGTCTGTGGTGAGTGAAAATGTTATCCAAACGCTAATTAAAAGCTATAAAGTGTCCATATCGATAATCTTTATGACATGTCAATCCAATCTTTCTTGCATATGCAGTCATTCTGGATCGACAATCAAACTGGTCCTAAGCCGTTGGAAGAGTTTGTTCTAGTGGAAAGTAGCACCACTCCTCTATATGATCGTAAATTTTCACTTGGTTCGAATTCAGCAAATGGACCAATCAGCTTGCAAGGGTAAATCGAATCTAATAATGTACTCGTGTTTTTAGTTTTATCTTCCATAGATTATGATGTATCCTCTATTATGTTTTGCTAAACATTATACTGTAGAATAACCTAACAATGATTGTGTTAAAGGTCTTTCGTCTCCGGGTGCGTTCTTGTAACATTCCATGTCTCTCTATTGTTCCAGGGGAGTGGAGATTATTGATGATGATCCTCCACGTTGTTTCAATTGTGGCGGCTATAGTCATTCCTTGAGAGAATGTCCCAAGCCTTTTGATCGATTAGCGGTTAATAGTGCCCGGAAGCTTCAGAAATCCAAACGAAATCAAAACAGTGGATCTCGTCTACCATCGCGATATTATCAAAAAGCTCAAAGTGGAAAGTATGATGGCTTGAAACCAGGCGCACTTGATGCAGAGACACGTCAGCTTCTGAATCTTGGGGTAACTGTTTTGAACCTTCCGGTTTTCTGTGTATAGTACTACCTCTATGTTGGATTCTAATTATTTCGTTTCCTCTTGTGAAGGAACTCGACCCTCCTCCATGGCTTAATAGAATGCGAGAGATCGGCTATCCTCCGGGATACTTAGGTAAGCTTTCCTCCTCTGTTTTACTATCGTTACTGCTCATGAAAAAGAACTGGAGCCCTCCTTTTTTCTTACTGTGCTGCGTTTCTAGCTCCAGAAGATGATCATATGTCTGGAATCACTATATTTGGAGATGAGATGGAGGAGACTAGGGGGGAAATAGAGAGTGAAGATGGCGAAATCTTGGAAAAAGCCAACCCTCCAGAGCCACAAATGAAGATGACTGTTGAGTTCCCTGGAATTAACGCTCCATTACCAGAGAACGCAGATGAGTGCCTTTGGGAAGCAGCTGCACCTTCACATAGGAGCAGCAGAAGTAACAACAACCGATGGCAGCAGAGAACAAGCAGAGGACATGATTACAGAGACGATGATCAGCTCGGTTTTGAACCGTCTAGCTATCCTCCAAGGTATGGTAGTAGAAGTGATTATGGGTATGGCTCAAAAGATCATAGGTCTAGATCAAGAAGTCCAATCATGGAAAGATCGCTAGCCGAGAGAACTAAGAGGGATTATTATTCTTCTCGTGATCCTGATTTCCTGGACAGAGACAGAAACAGAGATAGGAACAGGGGATGGGACAGGGATAGAGACTGGGACAGAGACGATAGGAACAAGGACAGAGGAGATAGGGATAGAGATTGGGACAGGGATAGGGATAGAGATTGGGACAGGGATAGGGACGATCGTGATTGGTCTTATAGATTAAGTAGCAGAAGATGAATGGTGAGATTGTAGCTGTGTTTGTGTTGTGATCTTGGAGGTTTAGGGTTTCATTTTCTACTCTCTTTTTACTCTCTCTGGCTTTTGGTATTTGTTGTTGTATCATGTCCATGAAAGTGGAAGCTTTTGTTTAGTATTCAAGACTTTGTATTTTAGTTTGAGACAAAGTTATGACTAGACTGGTTTTGTTATGTCTTTTTTTTTTTTTGAAACACTGTTTTGTTATGTCTTTTCCTATTAAATAAAGTTTGGGTTTTAACAATAAAACCTCTTGTTATGTCTTTTCCTATTAAATAAAGAGGATTTTAATAATGGTTTATTTGTCAAATAACAAAAAAAAAAGGGAAAATAGATTTTGTGAAAGAGATAGAAAGTACAGAGAGATAAAAAGATAAAATAGAAGAGGAGAGAGTTTTAATAATTATTTTAACTTTAAAAAGTTATTTTGTTATTCACATTTGAGATGGTATATGTAATTATAACAGAATAGAACAATTAATAAAAAAAAGGTCGTATAAAAAAAAGCGAGCGGTTCTTGCTGAAAAATTTGTAGTTCCATTTTGTTCTCCAAGAAATATAGCATATCTTACAATTTTGAAATCTCTTTCTTCAGATTTTGTATCTCTTCCAATTATATAGAAAAACTCGGTCATACCTTAGATTCTCCTAGAATCACTATCAAATTTTTGCAGTCCGTCCCCAAATGGATATGTTGAATGATGATTCTCTTTGTCCATCCCAAAATTCGGTTATACATGATTTTCATTACCCACTGTAGCACTTCCAACTTCGTATGCAATGTTGATTCTCTTTGTTTTCGATTTCTTATCCTCATAAATCGCGTCCGTTCAGTGTTATCTAGTCACTTCCACCCACATTCATTGAATACTGATGTAGAGGTTCATGAACTAATTACCAAATATATATTATCTAAACATATTGCTATTGGTATTTGGATCAAAGAAATATAAGTTATTTTGGATTCACTACCCAATAAAAATTTATCACATCATATTATGTTTCTAAAATTTAAAAGTTAAAAACAAATAAAAACAGTAACAATTACCCAAAAAAAAGATTTTTTTTAAAAGTTGTTAACACAATCAGTAAAACCTTAAACCATAAACTCTAATCCATAAACACTAAACCCTTGAATAAACTCTAAACTTTTGGGTAAACCCTAAACCTTGGATAAATCCTAAACCCTTGGGTAAACCCTAAACTTTTGGGTAAATCATAACTCAAGGGTAAACCCTAAATAGTGTAATAGGGTTTACCTTAGAGTTTAGGATTTACCTAAAAGTTTAGAGTTTACCCAAGGGTTTAGGGTTTAAAGTTTACCCAAGGATTTATAATTTGGAGTCTAGTGTATTGGAATTAGGGTTTAACTTTTTACTACCGGTGTTAACAACGTTAAAACTAAAATTTTCTTTTTTTGGTAATTACAATTATTTTTTATTTGTTTTTACTTTTTTTATGTGACAGTCTCTTAAATATACTATTTTCAAGTTTTTGTCACACAAAAAACATTTGAAGAAGAAAATGACCAAAATATTTTATTAAAAAAGCAAAAAGACTTTCATACCTTATATATATAAAAAAATTTATAAATAAAAAATAAAAAGTAAAATTTTAGAAATTTAAAAGTTTAAAAACATTTATATAGTTTTAAATTAAATGTTTTCAAATTCAAACTTTTTTATAAAAAAAAATTTCTCAAAATTTTTTTATAATTTTTTATTTTATATTTTTATAGTTTCTTTTTGAAATTCAAAAATGTTTTTTGAAACTATTTTAATTTTTTTTTTATTTTTTTTTTTAAATTAAACTTCAATCCCAAAACATCACCCCTTAAGTCTAACCCCTAAGTTTAGATTAACTATCCCTAGAGGTAAATGTATATATTTACCTATTTAACGAAATATTTTGATCATTTTACTCCTTAGAAGCTATCTTTATGACAAAAAAAAACTTTTAAAGTCTATTTTAGGGTAATTATCTTTTTTAAAAAAAAAATTAAAAAACACAATATGACGTGGCATATTTTTATTGGGTGGTGAATCTAGAGGTATGTTCACCCTCGGGGGTGAACCCAAGAATAACTCAAGAAGTAGCTGGTTCATTTGCCGTGAACCATGCTTGACATTCTCCTTCTGTGTATCTTATCAATTCCAATGAGTCTCTATTAATCCCTTTGAATAGTTTATCATTCATTGCTTTCCAGAGATACCAAATTATCCATAGATAAGAGTTTTTGTCCATCTCCCGATCCTCAATACTATTCTTCCGCAAAATGATAATCTGTGTTAGTGTAAATGCTAGACACTGGGAAGATATTTCAGATGAGATGGTGTTGCTGTTAGACCCATGTTTGAAGCGCTAGAGGACATTCGAAGATAGCATGAGTTACGAATTCATTAGGTTCCTCATATCTTGGAAAAAATTTATCGCATCGCATATGACAACAAGTCAAATTCTTTGTGACAGCTACATGTCATACAAGATGACAAATTTTTCGAGGTGCATTTAACTTCCAAGCAAAGGCTTGAAATTTCGTGATGCTTGGTTCTATGAAAAACACATCATTTTCAGGTTTAAATAAGTTTCTGGTCACCCAGTATCCTGACTTAACAGTATACATACAACTCTTGGTAAAATTCCAGCAATAGGTATCTCAATGTAAACATTGGCTTATGGTCAAGCTTCTAATCAAAAGTATATCTTCTTGTGCGACAAAGTTCCCAAGCATTGCAATATCTCAATGCACAAAGTTCTCAAGCATTGCAATATCTCATTCCTTTGTTTCTTCATTAATAAAATTACTAATTGTCATCCTGGGAAGTGCTACCGGAACATTTGGCCTAGACGGCTTGCATGTGAAGTCGGTATTCATAGATCCTCCATTCTTTGACATTATAACCTGAATGGATTTTCATCTAATCTCCCAAATCAGCAGAGGCCTTGCACCTAGTCAATACATATGACGAGAATATATAGCACCAGGTCGTAATGGCGAACTTAGTATATAGTACTTGCCACGCAAAACCTGAGCTACAAGAGAGTCCATAGATTGTACTAATCTCCACAATTGTTTGGCTAGCAGTGCCAAATTAAACTCATGAATCATCCTGAATCCGATTCCTCCATCTTCTCTTGATAAACATAGCTTTTCTCATTTTTTTCCAATGAAGTCCTCTTTTTGGAGGATTCAAGCTCCACAAAAAGCTTGCAATATCACTCGCAAGATTTTCACAGATCTCCAAGGGGAGTCGGGAATGCTAGTAAAAATTGACTTAACTAGCACTTATTTGCCTCCTTTTGATAACCATCACCATGTCCAGCCATTAACTCTCTTTTATAATTTGTCCTTAAGAAAGGCAAAGAGCTTGCATTTTGATCCGCTGATATCTTATGGGATCCCTAAGTTTCAACGTATTCCACGATCCCAAAAGTATCCTTAATTATTTGACAGACATTCCCAGAGATTCTCTTACTCTTCAGTAAGGATGATTTATCAAAGTTGATGCATTGACCTGAAGCATTCCCATATTTCCTCACTATTTTCATTACTTCTTCTCACATTCATGGGCCTCTACCTTACAAAAGAAAAGGCTATCATCAGCAAAGAGAAGGTAGGATATCGAGGGGCTAGCACGTGAAAATGCATTCCTGCTATCTTCCCTTGATTCTCTGCATGATTAAGAAGTCTTAACGAGAATATGAAAGGAGACAAATGATCTCCTTGACGTAAACCTCCTCCAAGAATGATATTCCCTCTTGGTTGACCATTCATGAGAACCTTGTACTTAACGACGATATGCAATGCATGATCCACTCGATCCATGTGGTCAAGAATCCCATTTTTTCCACTATTGCCTTGATAAAAACCCATTTCATCATGTCATATGCTTTTCTTATATCAGTCTTTATTCACATCCTCTTGGTCCTTGCTTCTGGTATTGTTCAAAGCGCATAGAACATCTCTTATGCAATCATAATATTATATGTTATCTATTTTCCATTAACAAAGGTTGACTGGATTTTTGAGATACTATATGGTAAAACTTTATTTGGTCTATGGTATAAGACCTTGGAGATTATCTTACAACTGACATTACACAAACTAATATGCCTGAATTGAGTCATCTCATTTGGCTTGTTCTTTTTTTGGATCAAACATATGTTTGTGTCATACAGTCCTTCAGCCATAATGCCATCAAAAAGAAAATGATTAACCATACGGATTAAGTATTCTTTCACTATATCCCAAACTTCTGGTAAAATAGGATCGTCATTCCATCTGGTCATGGGGATTTTTTAGAATGCATGGCAAAGAGGGCTAGCTTAACTTCTCATTCTGTGACGGAAGCTGTCAAATCTGCATTGATTGACTCTGTGATGGTCATGAATACATTGGCTAGAGCTTCGTTAATTTCCTCTGGATTTGACGATTCGAAGATCTGTCTGAAATAACGGGTGGCAATGGCAACCAATCCTTCTTCATCCTCGACCAAATTTCATGATGCATATATTAATCCTGTGATTCGATTCTTGGCTCTTCTTTTCTTTGTCAGTGCATGATTTTTTTTTTTGAGTTTTGATCTTTTTTGCAGCCAAAGAACTCCGCTATTTTATCTCCAAAATATTTCATCAGCCTTAAGAGCCTTAAATAGTTCTTTCAATGCTTCTGCAATCTCCTCGGAGGTGGAATCATCTTTCGAAAACAAATTTTTTACTTTTTCTTTAAACTCCTCCACTTGCCTTTCCAAATTTATGTCATTTTGCCTCTTTCATTGACTTAGTGCTCTGCAACATCTTGAGATATCCTTCATAATATTTGCATCAGTTGGCAGTTCCGACGAGTTCTATCCCTCAAGAATAACTTTCCTTATTTTCTCACTATCCAACCAGTGTACGTCAAACTTGAATTTTTTCTTCGCTCTGATTGGTTTGACAAGAATGTTTGCCAAAACTGGATGATGATCCGATCCAGTTTCTAATCACTACGTCGATGTCTAATCACTATGTCGATGTCTAAGACAACCCCAACTGGATGTCTCACTAAGCGATCTGCAAAAACTAGCTGGATCTTTGTGGGTTTAAAGTTGGCGAAACCAATCCTCTTAGCCATAGTGTATGGTATCAAGTTCACACTTGATCCCAAATCGCAGAGAGACCTCCGGAAGATAGCACCTTCAATCTCACATGACAATACAAAGCTTCTTGGATCTTCCATCTTCTCTGGAACTCTGTTCTGAAGCAGTGTGCTACAGCTCTTGGAGATAGACATAACACTTTCTTTAGGAGAAGCTTTGTTAGTCATTAAGCTCTTCACATACCTCTTCAAAGCAGGCATCATCTCAACAGCATCCTCAAATGAGAGTTTCACAGTCAATTCGCCCACCAGTTCCTTACACTTAGCTCCCTCCAAATCTCTGCGAGACTTCTTTTGTTTCCCTGGATATGGCAGCTTAGGTGTGTACACTCGAACTAGAGGGGGTGTGTCTACAACAACTTCCACAGTCTCCTTCTCAACATTAACTTCAACTGGTTCAACAACCTCCTTCTCAACATTGGCTTCAACTGGTTCAGCAACCACTATAGTTTCTGGTTCAGCATTCACCACTACTGGTTCTTTAGTCTCCACAGTTCTCCTCTCATTAGGAGGCATCCCTTTACCACTCCTAAGAGTAATAGCATTAACAAACTCATTCATGGGGTTTTGTTCATTTTTTTTTCTAAGAAGAACTCCAGTA
Source organism: Sinapis alba (assembly GCA_012274485.2). Lineage (NCBI taxonomy): Eukaryota > Viridiplantae > Streptophyta > Magnoliopsida > Brassicales > Brassicaceae > Sinapis > Sinapis alba. Next base: position 136,506 of record MU106148.1, on the reverse strand, counting down.
GGTCTTTTGACAGCCTCTGCGGTTTGAGCCACGTGAGTGTCAAGCTTCTTCACATGAGCTTAAAGAGATTCCCACTTGTTGTTCAGATCTTGGTACATGTTGTCGACCTTAATGTTGATGTTGTCAACCTTGATGTTTATCTCAGAAGCAGTCTTTTGCTGGTTGATCATCAGTTGTTGCATCATCAGCTCAAGTTTAGACTCTTGAGCAGCTGGGATTGAGTTTGCAGCATTTGATGTGTTTTTGGGTTGGTAGGAGTTTTGTTGTTGTTTCTGTTGGTATCCTCCCTGATTGTAGTTAGAGTTCTGATTCTGATATTGGTTTTGTCCTGAGCTCTGCCCACCTTGTTGGTTCTGGTACCCTTGCTGTTGGTAGTTCTGGTTAAACCCTTTATTCTGCCCATTCACAAAGTTGACTTCAGCTTGCTGCTCCTCAAGCTCCTTATCAGAGAAAACATGCTGAAATGCTCCCTCTCCATTGTCCTCAACTGAGCTGACCATCCTCTGATCTCTTTGCATAAGCACGTCAATTTTTGCACTCATCTCCTCAAACATCTTAGTGTCTACACTGCTGACATTCCTCGATCTATCATACTCCTCACACTGATTATTGGAGCTAGCAGCTAGATTCTCGATCAATGTGTAAGTTTCTTCTTGAGTTTTTGTCATAAAATCCCCATTGCTGGCTGCATTGAGGGAGTTCTTGACATTCCAGTTCACTCCATCGTAGAAGATGTTGAGGATGTGCTCATTCGAGTACCCATGGTGTGGGCACTCTCTCAGATACTCTCTAAATCTCTCCCATGCTTCATTTAGTGGTTCAGAAGCATTCTGCTGGAAGTTTGTCATCTTACTCCTCAGGTTAGTTGTCTTGGATTTGGTGTAGAAACTGTCCAAGAACAAAGCTATGCATTGATCCCAAGTAGTAATAGATCCTGCAGATTGAGACTTCAGCCATCTCAAAGCTTTATCTCCTAGAGAAAATGCACACAGTTTGCATCGAAGGTAGTCAGCAGGGACCCCATTAGATCTTGTTGTGCTACAGATCTCCTCAAGGTTCACAATGTGATCCATAGGACTCTTAGAATGCGGACCATGGAACTTTTGCTGCTTGACCAAAGATATGATATGAGGGTTGATCTCATAATCCTGCCTGTTGATCGGAGGAGGCTGGATCGCAGACCGGTTCTGATAGAAGGCATGTGGAGTATCAATAGCTCCAATAGGATGAAGCTGAGGTCTCCTTTGCTCTTGAGCAGGATGGCGCAGTGGAATACCACCACCAGCATTGCCAGCAGGATTGTTAACTTCCTGCTCATTACCCATGTGGAGATTTTGGTTATCTCCCAATCCTTCTGGCAGATCTTGTTGACCGGCCATGTCTCTTCTTCTAATTTTTTTGTTCTCTCTTTCGATTCTTGCTAGTTCTTCGTTGGAGACAATCACCAGATTCACAGAACATTGGCTTCTTGTGCTCATACACCTGAAACACACAAGAAAGATAAGAAAGAACGTATTAATAACAACGAAAATAAAATTTGAGACTAGACTTTAGTCCTAGATTCAAAGGTAACGCTATTGGTCCCCGACAACAGCGCCAAAAACTTGACGTACTCAGGTTTTAACCACTAAAACCAACCGCAAGTGCACGGTAGTGCGCGGTAGTATATAGGGATCGAATTCCTCAGAGACCAAGGTTACACTATAAATCTTCGAGAGAAAAGTCAAGCTAGAACGACAAGAGTTTGTTTTGGTAGTTTCAATTTCAGAAATGCAGTAAACAAAATATAAATGAACTTTCACAGATGAATAAAAACGCTAGGCCATGGGTATTCTCAGGAAAACATAAATCAAGATATGAATGCTAGACAGGGAATTGAGATTTAAACCGTTCTCGAACTCAAACAGCAAGCATAGTTTAGTTAACTTTTGGTAAACTAAATCCTATGTTATAGAAATCTAAAGATCAACTTCCGTTTTATCTAGAATTCTAAACATGCAATTCAACAAGTTTGATTTGTTCACACGCTTCCTAACAACGACTTCCGCCGATTATGAATGCTTGCTCATCTAGATTCGTTTCAGGAGTTTAAACAATCATTTTCAGTGAGTTTAAACAACCTAGAGATCATGAACTAGGTGTGCAGTCCAGTTTAAGCAATAAGATACATCTAGATGAAGAACCAATGGATTTAACCCCTATCTAACATATCGGTGTCAATGATTCATGGATTCCTTCGATTCACCCTAGCCTAACTGTAGGATTACTAAGACATGAAATGAAGAATACAGAAAATAACATAATGATTCATTGAATAGTAATGTAGAGTGAAATAGGGTTCAAAAAAAGCTTCTCTATCAAGAGTATAGATTTCTTCTCCCTAGAGCTTATAATCTTCAAAAGAAAAAGCTAAATCCAAATGAAAATGTAACATCCTGAGAAAACTCCTCAGAAAACTGTAACAAATAGGGTTCAACTCGTTTTTTTCAAAATCCCTAGACAAAACCGGTTTAAACTTGAATAAAACCGAAAATCTGGTTTTCTTGCGCGTAAACCGGCTTGGATCGACCATGGGATCGATTGATCCAGGAGGGAATCGATTGATCTGAATGATGAAGATCAACTCACTTCTTTTCTCGGTCGATCGAAATATGTTCCACAAATCCGTGCAAAACGGATCTACCGGAAGATCGATCGATCGATCCATGGTATACGGATTGAATTGCTTCTTACTCGGTCGATCGAAATATGTTCTGCAAATCCGTGCAAAATGGATCGACCCAGGATTGATCGATCCAGGTGGGGATTGATCGATACTTACCTTAACTCAGCATTTCTTCTCTTTTTTTCTCCTTGTGCTCAAAACTCCGTCCTAAGGCATCCTGATCTGAGAAGACTCGATAAACAACAACAAGACTAGAAAAACGATTGAAAACATGGGTTACAATACGCTAAAAACGCAACACATCACGGTGCGACAATGGACATGCGGTGATAGCAGCTTCCTCTCCAGTGAGGAATGTTGGCTCTGGTGGTGATCAGATCGAGAGGCGCTGCGGTGGTGGCTAGTGATGACGATGGTTGATGAGGCTCGCTCATTGAGAGATCGAAGAAGAAGATTGAGATGGCTGGATAGGCATACGGCTAGGGCTTTTCCCATAGGGGAGGGACATATACAATCATATCATATATGACTTGGTTTGGGTTAAGGTTTGGTTTGGTCCCAGCTAATAAAGAGAAAATCAAACTAACTCTGGTTATAAGAACCGGTTCGTTTCAAAGGTGTCGTCCTGTTAATCACTCGCAGTGGTGATTACAGTCAGAAGTTGACGCAAAAGATTTTTCGATTTGAAAGAGTCATTGTCTCCAGCATGAAATCTTCAATGAAACAGAGCACATACACATGAAAAGATGGGGTGACGATCTAAGGCCAAAGAGCAGTAGATCGTCGAGATTTGGAGGTCTTAAAGGAGAACTTCAAAGGATCCACCAAATCGCCATTAGTTAGTAATTTTATGATCTTTATGTATATGGTGTGTACTTTCTTTGTTAATAAGAAAATATCTTGTTTCCGGTACGGATAAAATAAAACTGATGTTACAACTAATTTTTTAATTTTGTGATCTTTGGTGATGATTGGTTCAATTGTGGCTGTCAAAATTTAGATGTAAAAGTTAAGCTGTATATAAGCTTCTTGTAGCTGTAAAGTTGTTTTATCTTAACTAAATGTAGTTTGAGGAAGGTTTATCATTAATTTTTTTATAAAAAAATCAGTATATCTTATATGACATTTTAAGAAATCAAATTTAATAATCTATCTTATTAAAACAGAAACATTACAACTTATTCTAGGTGGATTTTTAAGTTAGACCTCATCTAATTAATGCTGTATAACCAACGTACCCTTTTATAATATGATTTATAATACGATGATAACAAACATATTCATTGTTTTTTACTTCTCACCTAATTGTTATACATCCACTATTCATGTTTCCCATATTCCTTATATTATCGTTCCATTATGCATTAACTTACATATACCAATATTATCAATACGTTGAATATGATAACCTGTATGTTTTCATTACGCATATAAGATCAACCGGCCATCGCATACATTGAACGTTGAAGATGAGAAACTGTATTATTATTCATTAGCTTACATATATCAATATTAGGAAAAATATGTATAAGCGTACATAGGTTGATCTTATTGCTAAGAAAATAAATTTCCATTAACCATCAATCTTATTAACCATCAATATTATTAACCATCTATCTTATTAACCATCCAACATTGTTTATAAACATCCAAAGTTAATTAAATTCTAAACTTAATTAGACATGGTTCATAAACATTCAAAATATATTGATTTAAAAGTTTAGAATTACATATGAATCAAAACATCTATAATATTTAAACATCAACTAATTCGTACATGAGTAATATGTTGTTATTCAACCATATCAATCTAATAATCGTTTTTCTTTGTTATCAAGTTGGTATCTTTTTCTTTTTTTCTTAAACATGGATTAGTCTTAAACATTGTTCTCCAAGAATTTCTAATAAATATCCACTCTCTCTTAGGAAGTTAGTATATATTTTATTCCGAAAATAAATGAGAATAATTAATAGTTAAGATAGCTCCTTATTCGAAATCTCAGAATTAAATTAACTTAACACAATAAATTCGTTATTCAAAATTCCTATTCGTATGGAAAATCTAAAATTAATATCTATTCCACTAACAGAAACATCAATTTATTCTGGTCGATAAAATGTTTTATGGAATAAACCCTTCTCCAAGTAACTTCAACTAACCATAAAATCTATCTTACATCGATATTTCTTGATTTGATATTTAATATTCATGCGTTATTGGTAAATAGAATATTTAGGAAGTATATTCTATTTTTCATCCTATAATTCGTCCATAAATACTCGTCTTCCTCTTCATTACTCAACAAACACTTTTCTCATTAAGAAAAACGATGTCAAAGGCTATCACTTATAACTGATCAATGATGTGAAGCCTTATAAAAATGAATGGCGAATTCGCGTTAAATTATTACACAGTTGGAGACAAAAAAAAAACAGTTTTGGAGGAGATACATTAGAATGCATCCTTGCTGATGAAATTGTGAGTATTGTTTTCTATTTATATTTATGTTATAAATCGACATATAATATATACTAACTGGATTTTTTTTGTGTTTGTAGGGTGTTAAAATTGCAGCATCTTGCAAAAAGAATCAAATGAATCGTGTTGAAAGAGGTTTACCTATTGGAGAGTGGAATTCTGTCGAAAACTTCACAGTTTCAGCTGCTTCTGGAAAATACAGACCAACACGACATCAATACAAATTGACTTTTACTGGCGACACAGTATTCACAAGTTCAGATTTTAGTTGTGATAATAATTTTCTTTCGCTTGAAAATTACGATGATGTTGCCAATGGAAAACTCAATGACCATTTCCTAATCGGTTAGTTGAACATAAATATTATACAGTTTTCATAATATTTTATTAATATTACTAAACCCTCATGTATTGTTGTTCCATACAGATGTTATTGGACAAGTTGTAGATCTGGGCGGGATAAGAACAGTTCAAGTTATGGGGAAAGACAAAAAAAATGGTTCAATTTCGTCTACGTGACTGCATGCAAGTAATATGTGACCATTGAGTTGTTTACCATAATATTGTTATGCTATTACATTTATATATAAGTATTTTGTGTTCTATATTATACTTCTTCTACTAAATTTGATTGTTTTTTAAATGATTATATTGTCAGTGGTAATGAACTGGCATGTTGCTTGTGGAGGAAATATGCTGAGCAAGTTGAAGCGCATATTGAAGATTCTAACGATCAAACTATAATTTGCTTGATAAGGTTTGCTAAAATCGTCTCTTACAGAGGTATATACACATTTTAAACAATTAATTCTGAAAATATAACATGTATTATTTTTATATATGAGGATAACATTTGACTTTAATATTTAGGCGAAGTACAAATATCCAATGCTTTTGATGCTTCACTTGTGTCTATCAACCCTATGTTGGAGGAAGCTATTCATTTCAAAGAGAAGTAAGTTCATACAATTTCTAACCATGACTTATATTTTAGTATTATTATAAATATTAATATTTATATGAAAACATGTTATATTTTCACTGAAAACATGTTATATGTTTTTCATATAACAGGATATTGGCAAATGGTCTTCCTCTTGCTCTTATTGAAGAAAAAGAAGAAAAATATATTTTTAAGCAACAGAAAGATGATTGGAATGATTGTGAAGTGAGATCCATTTCTGAGATATTGATCGCTACTGAGGTAACATTTATAGAATAAGTTCTTAGTTAATTAAATTGGTTAGACTGTATCATTTTTAGCAAAAACATTTGCTAATAATTTATCAGGTTGAGAGTTGCAAAATCATATGTTCAATCGAATCAATAGACACAGATTGGGGTTGGTTCTATTTTGGGTGTAACAGACACAACCGACGTGCTATGAAACTTAGGGGTACTGATTATGAAAGATAAAAAACATCAACGAAAAATCACTCTTCTATTGTGAAAAGTGTCATGCAAATATTTCTAATGTTTCACCAAAGTAAGTGCTATATAATATTTAATAATATTTTAATTAAGTTTCATCATTTACCATTTCTTATATCACTAAACATGTACGTCAAACTAGGTATAAGCTTTATTTGTTTGTCAAAGATGACAGTGCCTCATGCAAAGTAATGATGCTTGACTTAGTTGCCAAATCAATTATTGGCAACACTGCAACAGAACTTTGGGATGGTTCTTATGATGAGGTTACATTCTAACACTATTTCTTGATTGATTACGTACATATATCTTAATTTAAAGTTTTACTATTCTGTTTTGGTAGATTGAAGATCCAACTATATTACCACAGCCTATTGAAAGTTTAGTAGGGAAATCCTTTTGTTTTGGCCTTTCTATCAACAATGACAATGTTAGCAATGGACCAGACACTTTCTTTGTTTCTGAGGTCTGGTCTGGAGATATGATTTGTAAGATCGAATCTCAAACAGAACCATGTTCTCTTACTGACACTAATTCATCAACTCATTCTGCTGGTGAGGTAAGTAATTTTTGATCATTAGGAAATTTCATATAAAATATGTTGAACACGAAATATACCTCTAACGTATGTTAAAATGATTGTTAGCTTTATGGCGTTGATCCAAACAACGAAAGTTCATCTGAAGGTTTTTTTACACCTTTTTCAAAGCGCAAAGAACAAGATGCTGATCTACAAGTCAAGACATCTACATCTAAGAAATTGTGCACAAAACTGATCAAGATGGAGAAGACAAAAACATATTAGTTATTCAATAGCCAGTTGATCTTATGATTAAGAATTTTATTTTATGGTTCTGTTATTTTTTAAATGGTGTTTTTATTCCAGACTTATGTTTTTTTAATTAGATTTTATTTTCCTATGGTTGACTTTTTATTAATAAATTTGGGTTTTTAATTGATTATTTTCTTAATCAAAACACAGTATGTGAAAAAACTGTTTTCAACTACTTATTCTAAAATTCAGTCATACCAACTATCTAACCATCAGAACATGATCATATAACAAGACTAATCTCATGCATAATTTTATTTCTAAAATGCACCAAGTGTTTACTTTTAACAGAGGTAGATATTGAACAACATACCTTTGCGCACGACGTTGCTTAATGAAGACATCGATCATATAGCTTTTAGAATTTTCCATAACTGCCGAGATATTGAGTTTCATCTAAAACAAAAAAAAAATCAAATATACAAAGCTGTTAGAGTCCTTAAAACATAATCACGAATTAAAAAAAACAATCAAATATATGAAGCTGTTAGTTACCTTAAAACATAATCACGAATTTAAACAAAATAAAATATATCTTGGTATTGTAAATATATTTTCGAACCACTCAGCAATATTTCCAATGAGTTAACCTAAAATTACATCTTTGCATCTCATTCACACAAACATCACAGTTTCCTATCAAAAAAGATTAATCGTTCTTATTCATCATGAATTTACTATTGTAACTTATTTTTGCATTGAATTGCAGAAGATTTTGTTTACTAAAACTGAATCATATTTCCATGTTCCTAGCCTCAAGAATGAAGAGAAAGAAACCGGATTCTGGTAATCACCCAGATGAAAAACATATGTACAATCAGGGACAAAAAGAAACATATGACTTTCCTCCAATCCGCAACCCAACTATACCGGGTAGAATTTTCAAAGATGTCTTAAACATCCCTAAGACACCAACAACACCAGTCAATAACTTAAAACGAAGCAGAGTTGGTAAGTACATTGTACCATTTTCTATCTCTATAACATCACTTTATTATACTTGATTAATTACAGATTATTAACTAACCTAGATATGGGCAAGGAAAATGGTGAGTCATCTCAATTAGCAAAGAGAACTCGGCATTCACTGGGATATTCATGTGAGAAACCAAAATTACTATATTGATCTCCAAGCGTACCAAATAGTTGAATATCTTGGTATAATCAATGTTTTCAATGTTTTCGAAATGCCTGACACTTCATTTGAATTTCTTTAACAGCTAAACAAATGGCCATGACAATGCAAAGAGATACAGGTCCTGAAACAAATGACATTTCTCCCATCAGCAACCTATCTATTCCAGTTAGATCTATCTTCGGTAGAGTTCTCAGCGATGTCTCAAACAGCCCTAGGACACTTATAACACCAGTCAATAATCTGAAACGTTCATTTGGTCAGTTATTCTAATAAAAAAATATATTCCTACTACATCCTTGCTGATATTATTCTGATCAGACTTCTTCATATTATGCCATATATGGGAAATGAAAACGGTCAATCATCTCAAACGACAAAGAGAACGAGACTTTCACAAACAAATTCATGTGCGTTGACAATATGAATTTTCAATATGGAATCAAAATTTACGTAGATCATTGTTGACACATCTAATTAGAATTTGCCTTGTAGCAAACAAGAGTTGTAAATCAGGATTGACTACTTTGAGGCTTGCTGATTCCAACAATCTGAGAAAGAGAAGTAGAAATGTTTTGCATGACATCACCAATATACCGCCAGAACATGGTCCAACTGATGGCCAGATGATAGAGGAAAGTGAAGAATCACAACATTTGTATGTTCCTGATTATGAAGGTGGTTAATTTATTACTAATATACACAATTTATTTTGGTCATTATTAATGTAAACTCTCTAATTTAAATTTCATATTGGTGTTTATCAAGGTTCTGTTTATACGAATGGAGATCAATACTTTGAGTGTAGTACCCTTGAAAATACAGATTCTGATATTGAGTCTAATTCAGAGACTGAACATGACATTGATGGCAATGTTAAGAAGCGTGAAGCAGAACGCAAGCATTCTGTGTTAAACCAAATATCAGCTATATTTTCTAATCTTTTTCGTGGTACAAAATCTATTGCAAAACAAACAAGCTATAAAGAATTAGGTAACATTAATTTACAAAACAATTTTTTTGATTGTTGTAGAATTATTTTTTGTTGACACTAAAATATTTCTTTGATTTTGGTTTCCTTTACAGAATATATAGATGAGGGCGACCCTACATATTCTTGCTGTTATTGTGGGGCTATAATGTGGTTTGGCGAACGCATCAACAAAAGTAGAAAGACACGAAAACCGATCTTTACACTATGTTGTATGCAAGGACAGGTTCAGTTGCCACTTCTTAAGGAACCCCCCGAAATAATTACAAGATTGTTTACTGGAGATGACCCACTCAGCAAGCATTTTCAGAAAAACAAAACCAAGAATTGTTGGAATAACCGTCTAGAATGTAAAAGAATATGAGACTCATTCTTTCGCTCATGAAGACGAAATGCAAAAAATTGCCTCATACTAATAGTCTGTCTTTTCTGCTTCTTCGTAACTTCTGTGACTCCTTTATTTATCCCAAGTCTGTAGCCATCCTCGCCATAGATAAATATCAGAGGATATTGAAGTGCAAGATACGCAGCATGAATCTCACTAATCCTCATTTGCTTTCCTGAATGTTCTTGTAGGACGATATCTCTTTTATTCATGTCGAGATTAAAATCCCCTGGAATCAACGCTACAATTTCAGATGCTGTAGGGACGTTATACGTCCTTCCGTCTTTAACACGATCACTAACAATCCTCATCTGAAAGTCTTTTCCGGATATTCTTTAAATCTATCCCTCACAGATCTAAACTCTTACATATGGATTCACTGCATTTAACACCTCAATTAGGGAGTCGATAATCTCCTTCAACTTATTTTTGTTCTTGTGTTGACCACTATATTTACCTTTGCTGCATAAAAAAAGAAACAATCTGGTTATAAAACTGCTTAATAACAAACACATTAGCAACCTTGCAGATGCATAGGAAATAATAAAAGGGACACCAATATACCTCAATGAGTTCAATCTGTTTTCAGCTTCATTTTCAGTGTCAACAATATATAGTTGTCCAAACTTTGCATCTGCTCCATCATTTGGCTTTAAACTACCCATTAAATTGTAGTTTTTTCCTTGAATATGGAACATTGGTGGTCCACGACCTTTCTGGACGGACCTTTCACATTTACCACCAATTGATGTTAAAAGAAAATGCCATATTGTAAGGTCTTGATGGCTATACTACTATTGAATCTAATCGTCTACGCTACTTGAAGTTTAATCAGGCATCTTACGATCTGATAGTTTTGATTCTATCCAACAGTCTGAGAATGCAGGGATCATTGATATGGAAGAGCAAGGCAAGGAGTATATGATACCAGCTACATTCACAGGCGGTCCTAGGTACATGAAGAATAAATACTTGGATGCAATGGCTATATGCAAGCATTTTGGATTTCCAGATCTTTTCATTACTTTCACATGCAATCCTAAATGGCCAGAGATCACTAGATATGTCAACGTCCGCAAGTTAAAATCTGAGGACCAACCAGAAATCATGTCTAGGATGTTTACGATCAAACTTGACTCACTGATGGATACTTTAACTAAGAAGAAGATTCTAGGAAAGACTGTTTCATGTAAGTTTTGCCATTACACTATTTCTGGTCGTTATTTTTAATATACTAACTCAAATCTATCTTATTAATGTGTTTTAAACTGTTTTAGTGATTCAGCAATGTACACAATTGAGTTCCAAAAGCGTGGCCTGCCACATGCTCATATTTTGCTTTTCATGCATCCGACATGCAAGTTTCCCACCACTGATGATATTGACAAGATTATTTCAGCAGAAATTCCAAATAAAAACTTGGAACCGGAGCTATATGGTGTTATTAAAGATATGATGATTCATGGACCATGTGGTGCTGCTAACATTAATTCACCATCTATGGAGAATGGGAAATGTTCAAAAATGTATCCAAAAAGCTATGCTGAGAGCTATGCTGAGAAGACTACAATTAATAAAGAAAGATTCCCTGTTTATCGAAGGAGAGAGCAATCAGATAATTTTGTTGAGAAAAATGGGATCAAATTTGATAAAAGATCTGTTATCCCTTACAACAAGACACTCTCACTGTTATATCGAGCTCATATTAACGTAGTGTGGTGCAACCAAGCAGGTTCTATTAAGTACTTATTTAAGTACATAAACAAGGGTAGTGATCGAGTCACTCTTGTTGTGGAACCAACTGATACTGGTTTATCTAATGCTGGTGAAAAGGGGGGAGGAATGTTGTTCAGAAGAAGAATGAATTCCAAGATTTTTCTGATTGCAGGTTTGTGATTTCTGAAAAAATCGATTATGCTCATTTATAGTCCTTATAATATGTCCTATTATATCTAATTATTATTTTTTTGTAGATATGTTTATGCATGTGAGGGTTCATGGCGCATTTTCAAATTTGCAATACATTATCGCTCTACATCAGTCGAGAAGCTTCAACTCCATCTTGAAGGAAAACAGACTGTTTTTTTCAAAGGCAAAGATAAAATTCAAGCAGTTGTCAATCGTAAGCTCATCACACATACCATGTTTTTGGCATGGTTTGAGTTGAATAGAGTTGATTCATTTGCAAGAACTATCCCTTACGTTCAAATTCCCAACTTCTACACTTACGATAGCACCAAGAAGAAGTTCAATAGAAGAAAAAAAGGATTTAGCGTAGGCAGGATAAACTATGCTCCACGGCTTCAAGAGAATTCTTATTATCTTTGAGTGTTACTGAATATTGTTACAGGCCCTACCAGTTACGCCGACATGAAGACATTTCGTGGTGTTCTTTATCCTAGCTATAAAGAGGCATATTTTTCTCGTGGGTTGCTAGATGATGACCAATAGTATATCGATGATATAATAAGGAGAAGTTTTGACGGTTTTGCAAGTTCTCTTCGCCAGGTATTTGTGATTATGCTGCTTTCTGGTAGTTTGTCCACATTTGAAGATGTTTGGGAAAAGACATGGGAATACTTGTCTGAAGATATTGAGCATACCCGGAGACAGCTTCTAAATAGGCCTGGTAAGGATCTAAATAACTAATTTTTTTGTTTGTTTTATAAATGTTTCTGATTTTGATATTTGTAGGTCTCATATTAAGCGATGATGATAAAAAGGAGTTTGCTCTGCAAGAGATTGAAAAGATTATGAGACGTAATGGAAGTTCTCTTTCATTGTTTGAGTCTATGCCCCAGATACGTATGAGCAGTACTAACGATTCAAATGTCCTAATAGCTGACGAACGTAACTATAATCGTGAAGAACTCAGAGCTGCTGTAGATTGTGACACTCAGAAGATGACTGACGAACGGAAGAACATTTATGATGAGATCATGGATGCTGTTAAAGAAGATAAAAGGTGGAATGTTCTTTGTTTATAGATTTGGTGGTACAGGAAAAATTTTTATCTGGAGATTGCTATCTTCTGCTATCCGATCTAGAGGTGATATTGTTCTTAATGTTGCTTCAAGTGGTATTGCATCTTTGTTGTTACCTGGTGGACGAACTGCTCACTCAAGGTTCGGGATACCTTTAAGTTCTGATGAGTTTTCTACATGTAATATAACTCATGGAACAGATCAAGTAAATTTAGTCAAAGAAGCATCTCTCATTATATGGGATGAAGCTCCGATGATGAGCAAGCATTGTTTTGAAGCTTTGGATAGAAGTATAACTGATATTGTTGGAAGAAAAAGTGACAAGACTTTTGGAGGAAAGGTTGTGGTTTTTGGAGGTGATTTTAGACAGGTGCTTCCTGTAATAAATGGGGCTGGTAGGGCTGATATTGTTTTGGCTTCTCTGAATTCATCTTATCTTTGGGATCATTGCAAAGTTCTAAAATTGACAAAGAACATGCGATTGTTGTCTACTGGGCTATCTCCTTCAGAGGCTAAAGAGCTTAAAGATTTTTCAGAATGGATATTAGATGTTGGTGATGGCAAACTATTTGAGCCTAATGATGGTGAGGTTCTAATTGATATACCAGAAGAATTTCTCATTTCCGAGTCTAATGATCCTATAGAAGCAATAAGCAAGGTAGTATATGGAGACTCATCTTCGTTACAAGGAAACAAGAGCCCAAAGTTTTTTCAGGAAAGAGCTATTCTATGTCCAACAAATGAAGATGTCAATACGATAAACCAATATATGTTGGATAAGCTTGATGGTAACTACTCATATTTCCTCTTAAGTATACTATACTAAAGTGTATTTCCTTATCTAACCTTTTCTAAAAAACCGCAGGTGAAGAAAGGATTTATCTGAGTTCTAATAGTATTGATCCTACTGATATAAATTCAATTAACGATGAAGCACTAAGTCCTGATTTTCTAAACAGCATCAATGTTTCAGGCTTACCGAATCATAGTTTAAGATTGATGATTGGATGTCCAGTGATGGTACTCAGAAATATTGATCCTACAAATGGATTAATGAATGGAACAAGACTAATAATTACTCAACTAATGCCTTTTATGGTGGACGCGAAGATAATTACAGGGGAAAAAGTTGGTGAAACTGTTTCCATTCCCAGGTTATTGATCACACCATCAGATACCAGATTGCCTTTCAAAATGCGTAGAAGACAGCTTCCATTGGCTGTGGCTTTTGAAATGACCATCAACAAAAGCCAAGGTCAATCACTCTCGGAAGTTGGTCTTTTCTTACCAAGACCAGTGTTCTCACATGGCAGCTTTATGTGGCTGTTTCTAGAGTGACATCGAAAAAGGGACTGAAGATTCTGATTCTCGATAAAGATGGTAAAACCCAGCGAAAAACAATGAATGTTGTTTTTAAAGAAGTTTCAACAATCTTTGAGATGAGATTGTTTAGAAGAAGAGGAAACAGATCAAATTTAGACGAAAGATGAGGTGATGTTTTATAATTATGATATATTTTACCTATTTTTTATTTTTCTGCTATCTTATATTGTTGTCTTGTGGTTTTTGAATATGTTGTTATTATTGTGAAGCTACAAGGAAGACATCGTGAGAATTGCTACTTTTATTTGTTGTCGAAGATCCAATGTTTTTTTAATAGAGATTTTTCAGGTGTTTTTATGAATTTAAAAATGAATGAAAATTAAGACTTTTTTTTTTAAGTGTCTGTTATATTATCTGCCAAATATTATCTTCTACTTTATATTTCTACTAGATTAAATGTAGCTCAATTTGTTTCAAGATACTATAAAATATATATATTTATACATACTACACGACATGACAAATTCATTCAACCAAACAACCATAAATCTACAATATAAAGATTCTCCAATATCACATTCAAAACATGAAAAGTATAAGTCAATTGTGAAATCCTAATATCTAATCCTATAAATTCTATGTTAATTAATTTTTACGGTGTTTTCTATAGATGAGTAATATATTACTAACCTTTTTCGATCTGATCAGTTAGTGAGAGTGTATATTCTTCAATGAATCTTCTGTAATGGGGCATTCAATGAATCTTCTTCCAAAAGTGTCCTAATAAACAGAAAATTTAAGATATTAGACAAGTCTTAATTTGAAGCAGAGTTATATGAAAGTTCCACCTAATTCTCAGATGATACATAAATAAACTTACGCAAAACAGAAGTCTTTTAAAATCATAGTAAGGTGCAGGAAACAATTTCTTACATATATCAAAGTAAAAGAACTGATAACATAAAAGAATGATCATTGATAATGATTAGGAGCTTTGCCAACTATTAAAAAACACCACATGTTATCAATACTTGTGCCTTCACTATAGACAGCTTTCGTTCTACCATACTTTAATGTAATAACGCTTAAAGCTTCACAATAATCTAGAAACTACCTTTGGAAAAACACAGCAAATAAAAAACACCGAACGCACAACTCTCAAGAATATGTAATTTATAAAGGAATAAAGTTATGTTTTTGTTACTTAGCATGTCTGTTCTTCACCCTAACGGTTTGTCTTTCACCTGAATCTTCATTGTCACCAACCATCATCTTTAGATATCTTTGTTTCCGTTCATGTATTTTTCAAAATTAACCCATAAGAACCTGTAATATTAACATAATCAAAAAAAGCAAGAAGAAATAATAAATTATAGATCTAATAGTCATCGAATGCAAACCTTCAATGGTTTTGTCGAATCTAAATACCGCTTTCTTTTTCTTCAACTATGTGCTTTGATTCCTTATTCTCCATGTTAGATGATGCTGAAATTGATCTAAACACCATCGACAAGCTTTTCATCAGCGCCATCGAAGTCGGCGATCTAGATTTTTCTTTTTTTTGTTACTTTCCCTTTCATTTTTTTTTTTCGAACAAGTGAAGGGTCATTTGTGACCGAAGATGCACGTTAAAAGAGAAGATACTTTATTTATATTTAGTTTGTGCTTTCTGGAAATAAAAATTAGTTTGTAAGCTTATAGGTAAATATGCAAGCCCAAATTTTTATCTTGAGTTAACCCATTATTACTTTCTCAATTATTTTTTAACGTAATCCCAAATCTTATATATCAAACGAATATATCATTAGCCCAAGTGTAGTTTGCATAAAAATACATACCACTCATATTCAAATATCAATAAAGTTTTCACAAATTTTCTATTTGATCATATTTTATTTAAATAATAAACAATATTTATATAAAACTTAACAAAGAAAACTCAAACCCGCGCGCGGGTCATGATCTAATTTACCTAGCACTTAAAATCCAAACTATATATAACACAATTTGGCAATTTTCTCTAAATTACATGTTATTTGAACCATATATCTTATGTGTATATTAATGGGAGAATAAATCTATGCTTTCGTAAATTCATGGACGGCGGTGAGTGTGGTTATGAATCCATACATGATTCTGTAGGAGAAGCCTTTATGTGTGTGTGTGTGGGGGGGGGGGGGGGGGGGGGGTGAGTGAGCACTCATCTTGCATTTAGGACCGTTGCTTGATATATATGATCCCATTAAGTGATGTGTTTTTTACATATAAATGATATTTATTTGGTGTGTTAAGTTTGATTATATGGACTTACGAATTTAGCATCACTACTCAATGAATGATTCTCTTATTATTCATCCATTTTTGTTCCTACTTTTATGTGAAATTGAGACATGTTTCACAATTTTGTTTTAGAAACTCATTTGTTTTTCGGTTTTCGAAAGCATATGTTAATCTCTATTCAAGATATACAAATAAAATATCAAGTTCGGCTCAGATCTAAAATACATGTAATTAATATATATTGTGTAAATTCTAAAATACATGTAATTAATACACATTGTGTGAATTTTAAGTATATCTAACTCATCTATTTTCATGTATCCCCAACATACATACAATTTTGCCTCGTTGAATTATATGTTTGGGAACACATTGAAAATATTTTATATGTACGTTTATTCGTGTTAATTTATAGTTTACTGTATATTTTTTATTTTTAGTATTGTATGAACTTTAATTAGGTTTGTTTATGTTTTAGCATGTTAAGAAGATATGCATATTAATGGTATACATATTCAACTTTTTATATTAATTCTTCGACAACTATAAAATGAGGATTTATTCTCATATTTGAATTCATAAAATGGGGTTTTTTTTATTTTGACGTCAAGGTGAATTTATAATAAATTAATTATTTTTATTATTATTAGATAAACTATTTATTATTTTACCAATTTCATAGTTCTTAACGATTTAATCATCTTTAGTTAACAATTTTTTGGTTATTTAGAATAAATTAGAAAATTTAATACAGTAAATGGTTTAAAAGTTTAACCTCCTAAAAGTTAAATTCTGTAAGTATAGATATACAACTCTTTTTTTTTTGCCAAAATAGATATACAACTTTAAAAATTCATATCTGAAGATAAAAATATTTATGAAAAGTAAACAATCAACGTAATTGTAAATGTATTAAGTTATCTCATACAAAAACACATAATTTAAAACCAAAATAAATCACACGCAAAAATCTAGTGAAAAGTTAACGTAACAACCTTGCAATTTGGTCTGAAACGAACATCGTCTTACGTGACTTAAATTATTTTGATATAAAGCGACTTCTTAACCAATTATTCGCTATTACTTATTTGGATTTTATAAAAATGACAATGTTCTTGATTTGATTGACAGCTTAAATATGTTGAATTTAGAGGATTTTTTTTTTTAGACGATTAAATTTGTGTGTAGTGTTCTCATAAAAATCATTAAAAAGCATGTTCGTTTGATGAAAATATGATATAGTAAAAATGTAATTTTTGATTCTTTTGGTATGATTGTAAAATAACATTTAAATAATGTATGTTTGATCATCTGAATTTTTATTTAATTATTATATCTAAATGTTTAGTATTCATCATTTGCTAACTTTGACCGAATCTTCTTTATTCAAATGTTTAATTTAGTTCAGCCAAATAAAATTCATTTTTTGCTAGAGTTTATAAAACTTATTTCTTAGATAGTTTGTCTGGATATATTTCATTTCTGACATTTAACAAATACTAATGCTCTGTTTTTTTTTCCGATAAGCATCTGAATGAACAAACTTACATGTCTTTTTTTTTTGTTAACATAATACATCGAAGGAAATTATGTTTATCTGATTTTTTTTTCTTTTTGGAACTATTATTTACCCAATGTTTTCTATATGTTGATTGTTTAAACAAAAGCTTACGTAAAACAAACAATCCCTAAAACTCTTCTTTAAGGGTAACTATACATTTACAAACATACTATTAGTACTATATCACTTACTTGAAGAAAAAAAAAAACTGAAAAATGGAACGAATCACAAAGACATGGATGTAACAGGAGAGATCATGTTGATAATACAAATAGCAATCTCACCCAACTCAAACAACTTATAATTATCACCACCAACCGGAGAGGTCCACGTCATCGCACCACCACCGTCACTGCCGTCTCTCTCCATAAAACCAGTCTCACACGTCGTGGCGGCTTCCATGGCGGCGCTGACCATCACCTTTACAGTCTCTTTCTCTTCCCTCGAAACAAAAACCCTCACGGCTTCTTCCAGTCTCTCCGCCGCATCTTCGTAAAGCTCGAGGCAGTCACGAAGGCAAGCACGGCCGTAAACGTCGTCTTCGAATCCTCCTCCCTCACTCATTAGTTGTTGAATAGTGGAAGCTGTTGCGGTTGCGTTGTCGAGAGCTTGGAGCATTGGAATTAGGGCAAGAAAAGAAAGATCGGTCGGAAGAAGAGGAGGAGGAGGAGGAGATATTGGAGAGTTGTTAAGAGAGGACATGCAGAAGTTGTAATCGAAGATCGTAGATCTGGAGGCACATGTTTTGCAGGTTTCTTCGATCATATCATCCGTTGACTTTACTTGGGAGACAAGGAGAAGTAAGAAGAAGAAGAACAAGAGATGAAAGAGATTCATTGTTTTTCTTTGTAATTATGAGAGTCTTAAGTGTTAAAGGCTATTTTATTTGGTATATATAGAGATGAGTGTGTAACGACGTCGTATCGTGTTGTGCAAATATATAGATGGATGGGATGAGTGGAAGGTTGAGTAAAGCATTATCAATGAGGGGTTTCACTTGCTTCTACTCTAATACAATTATACTACTCAAGCAATTAGATCGGCATTATTGGGCTTAGAACATTCCGCTTTAACAACAAAAACTATTGGAATTTTTTACACTGGAAAAAAATAAGAAACTAACTATATAGTAAAGTGAGAGTTTGGATATAACAAATGGTATGCAAAATTGCAAATAGAAGAGTTTCTCTTTTTACGCACGTGACAGTTTGTCAAATACTGGTAATTATTACTCCCTCCGTTTCATTTTAATTGTCGTTTTAGATTTCGACAAACAGATTAAGAAAACATTTAATTTTACATATTTCCAAAATAAAAACAACACTACCAATACACCTAACCACATTTCAACCAATAGAAAAATAGATTAAAATAAAAAATCAATAAATTTTGCATTAAAACTATAAAACGACACTTATTTTGAAACAAAATTTTTACTCTACAACGACAATTAATCTGAAACGGAGAGAGTATATTATACTATACAAAAATTATATAAAAGTTTAAAGCATAAACATATATTTTTTAATTAAATGTTAAATTTAATTGATTCTAAAAAATCTAATTTTTTCAAAACTTCACTACTTATGCTTCCTTTTAACTCTGCCTGCTATTGAACCAAACAGCCATCCCTTCTTCAAAGTCCTTATCTCCTATTCTCTGTACAATGGTGAATTTATTTCTCATGTTTTCTCTGTCCTTCTGATTAAAAGTGCAGCTGGACACAAATTCTCACCATGTCTTCTTTTATTTCTTTCTCTCTAAATAGTGTGCATTGTCGATTGTAGTATATATTTAATGATGAAGAGCTGCACTTTACTCCAATTTGAATCTCTTGTAATAAGCCTTGTGAGCCTTTCCCAATCAACCTTATACTGATCTTTCATCACTCCTTTCACTAGGGTCCCCCAAATTTGCGCTGAATAAGAACAGTTAAAGAACATGTGATTCAACGTCTCCAGTGGCTCCTAACATAGCACACATGATGCATTAACATTCTCATTCCAACACCTCATTTTGTCCCCTGTTGAAAGTCTCCCATGCATCGCTATTCAAGTGATAAAGGAGAACTTTGGAGTTGCATATTTAAACCACACAACTTGGTACCAATAGCAAGGCTGATATTTCTCTCTTATACTTAACCATGTTTCTCGAGTAGAGAACCTTCTCTTATAGTTTCCTTTTTCATTTCTTCACATCGACACATTTTCCTCATGAACCAAATATATTTTATATCTTTTGATTTCTATTTCCACTCTGTTTAATATTAGAATCCGATGCCGCCTTTCCTATGATTCCTACTATCCGCCACAGTTGCATTTATCAGAATTCCTATATCAATGCAGCCTCTATCTCTCAGTACATCTTTCAAACAACCCAATGATGACCACACTTCATGCCAAAAGATGCTTTTCCCATCCTTCACTTCAACTCTATAGAAAGATTTTGCAATTTCACGATATTTAAGAACCTTCCTCCACATCCATGAGCCAGATTGAGTATTTTCCTTCACAATTCAGAGAGAACCTTTCCTGATAAGATATGTTTTAACCCAGTTGACCCATAAAGAATGAGACAATAAGATCTTCCAAATCAACTTCAGACAGCTCACCAAATTTACTTCCTTCACCAATTTAGACCTCCTAACCTGTCCCATTACTGGTTTTAAGGATCTTGATGCACTACCTTCGTTTATAAACACCAACCTAACCATATCCATCACTGCTACTTACAGTAATGCATACAAGCGAAATGAAAGGGAGAGCATGAGTAAAGGGGTACTCAATGAAGCGATTCTAACCAGTCTCCCCGCATAAATCTCTATAATATTCAATGTGGAGCAAGCACTGACTAGCCACTGACAACAAACAATCATCGATACTTTAATAACAACAACGTAATGAACTCATTCATTACCACACATAGATTTATAATTCGGTGATCTAGACCTCTAGGATCTATCTCTTGCGGACATGTCTATGACACGAGCGACCCTAATCGTTATCGAAAGCGCTGCTAAACTCATACTGTAAACCACAGATTCCTCCCCATCATTACCAACCTCCTTCTGTGATGTGTTCTAACACACTAAAACTGATCGATGCGTTCAAAACGTAAACCAACTAATCAACGTGTTCTCACGCAAACTAAATGATTGACGAGTTCACACACACGTAAAACTAATCAACGACATTCTTATCGCCTGAACATCTTAAAAGACTTTCAACTGGTCAACTTTGAATCTTAGCCATTGTTCATTTTATCTCATTCATTCTTATCAACTCCCAGTCTTACCGTCTGTCTTTATCCTAGATGTCACTCGTTCTCAGTCTCACACTCAATTCAACTTGCATTCATTACATCATTCAATCATTCTCATATTAACCTACTATTCAATTTTCTAGCAACTTAGCTCACACAATACAATCTTGTCAAACAATCAGAACATTCAATCATCATTCATCATTTAATCTTTCACATCAACACAAGGCAGTTCATTAAGTTTCATTAACAATATGAACGTTTTTATGCAATAAATCATGCATCTATCATCCTAACATCCATCATGTTCTATCAACCTAACAACAAACAGGACTAACCAATCGTAATTATAGAACATATTGGGTTTCAATCACTTCATCTAGATATAGATTTAGACATATCTGAAGACAAGGAACGAGAAACACACAACAACGAACAAAGACGATCAAGCGCATGACTCAGCTGAGAGAAGTTCAACCAGTGGCTCTGTAGTGATGACTTGGGCGCGACACGCAGCGAGAAAAAAGAGAGAGAGAGAGAGATTACATCATAGGAGAAGAAAAGGTCACATGACTATATGATTCAAACTCTGAAAAAAAGAGTTTGGACTTGGTTTTGGACCGTTACATTCATCTTTCCTCCACATGATTTTCTTCTGCTTTTAGATAACATGGTCCAAAGACTTTCAAAATCATGTGGAGTCAAGGAGATGCCTGAATATCCTATACAAAAAAAAATTAAAATTTCATATCAATCCAGGTTTTGTAACCAAATCTGCAATTGTAATCTGAGATTCTTGATGAAATTAATGATTCATGTTTCTTTCACGAGGATGTTCCGGTAGCGTTTATAGTTAGTGTCAAAGACTTAAAACTTCGTTGTGTTTCATTCATTGCACCTTATCGTCAATTCTAATGTCCTGGTGGACCGTTAATGTCATCTTACAATCCTGGTTTCTTTCGAAACATTTGTGAGTTTAAATGAACCCCAAAAAAATTTCTGGCATAAATTTGTGAAAGATATGTTGTATCAACCTTCTGACTCGTAACATAACCAGACAAAGAGTAAAACGCATATCACTGATATCCCGGAGAGGCGGTTGATGAATCGCACTCTTCACAGAGTTTCTATAAGAAAAACATGTCAAAGGCCAACAAAAAAATGAATCCGGTACTCATGACAAAAGAAGCTGGTGAGGGAAGGCAGTGCCGGTAGTTATTCTATGCGGTCTGTGACGAGAGTGCAAAACTTTTAAAAAGCAGCTTAGACAAGCAAATGTTCTTTCTGATATTCTCTCACTATGACAGGCACGCTCGTGGGAGGTATCTGAAAAGAAGAAAGAAAGATGATGTTCCATGTTTGAGATACTGCATGAATAATGCTTAGAGAGGAGAGTTTTGAAGACACTAATGTGATGTTCTTATGGACTGAGACTAACTTGCCAACAATAAAGTAAAGAACCTCTTATGATTGATCTTACCATGCCGTAGTCTGTAATTATCATGGATATGTAATCTGACGGAGTAGCATCATACCTGTCATTACAAACATCTCAAACGTGTTTAGACTTTAGCAGAAGATTAGAACAGTAGTACAAGAAGCTTACATTAAGTTGAGAAACTGTAAGTTTGCGTTGTTGGTCAGACCATCTAAGTAGTTTATGTCTCCTCTTCCATTAACTTTTGAAATCGCATTTGGATCACCTAAAGTAAGAGAACAACAAATCCAAATCCAAGGTAATACAAAACCAGAGATGGCAAAAGACATGATACAGAAAGAGATGATTTTGATGCATACCGAGCTCATTGGAGCATATGGAATCCAGCTGCACCCGCTCATGGAACTTGTAGGCTTCGCAGCATACAAGCACAGGAACACGGAACGCACTTGCAACCATTGCAACACAAGCAGTGCCGACCCTCGAGTAAACTGTTCCGTTTGACAAAACTGATGAAGCGCCCAGAAACACTTTGGTGACTTCGTGCATGATATACGAAATGGCGTTAATATGAGTGTATGTACAGTTAATCCCTCGTTTGATCAATCTACGAAGCAGAAGCTGCCCTTGAAGCTTTGGACGAGAATCCACCACCAAGACACGGAACTTCTTCCTGAGTTCATGTGCCTGTAATAACACCATCTCAACAGCAGTTGGAGATCCATAGGTCAGAAGCACATCACCGTCTCTTATTTTAGTAACAGCGTGCTTGACAATCGCTTTATCTGCTGCTATGATCTTCTCGCTAATGAACCGTTCGATATCTGATTGAAGAGCAGCCTTTGCTTCAGACTCAGAAAGCGTTATGGGTAGCTTTGCAATCCTGTTCTTCACGAAACGTATTGCGTTTCCCATGCTAACTGAAAGCGGGCGGCATTCTATGAGAAAAGAGACGTAGCTACTTATCTTTGCAGTCATGTCCCGGTTAAGAGTCTTCTCAGGTGGTGTCGAATAATCTTTGACCACCTCTTGGAATGCTTGAAGCATCGCAATACACCTAGCATTCCCACCAGATATATCCCCAGAAAGATATTGAAGACCAACCTGATAAACACAACAACTGATACTCATCAGAACAAAGAGTTCGTCATTTAAAGCAATAGACTATCAATAGGGTACTTAAAGATCAAATGGGATCAAGAGAAAGTAAATACCTTATAGACAGCAGGATGCATAGGGTCGAGCTGGAAGAACTTTGTCTCGAGATCAGGAAGTTGTGTCCCATGCTCATACTGAGGCAAATGCCTAAACAGCTCAACCCTGTTTTTAGCCTCAGTCTGTTTCACAACAGCACGTCTTTTCGCCTTCACCACTCTACTCTCATCATCATATTGCATGCGGGGATGTGGAGCATCTTTCTTTCTGTCTTTCTCAGGTGGGCCTCCCTTCTTCTCAGATGGTCCAGCAGCAACTGCAACATCGTTCTTGGGCTTTGCTGGTTTAGCAGCTTTAACATTTGTTGAGGTCACCGAGCCTGAGCTCACTAGCGGCGCCTTCCCACCTTCAGCTGATAACATGCACAACTTTGCATTCAATTTCACTCAAGAAATGATAAATACATCTACTGCAATTTCATTATACAGAATAAGCAATGATAAATACATGTAAACAGGGACCTTTTGCAGCAGCTTTAGCAGCTCTTTGAGCTTCTTGAAGAGCTCGTCTCTCAGCTTTGGTGGTCTTCTCTTTCAATGGCTTAGAGCTCTTCTTCTGGTCACTCTGCACCTCCACTCCACTAGCCTTCTCTGCAATTTAATAAAACTAAAACATTGTGATTCAAGTGAGAGATTTTTTGAAGCAAGTGAGAATACCAGAGAGTCCAGGAGGCATGTTCACGACGGAGACAGTGGTTAATCCACTAGCTGGAACACTGCTGGATTTAGCAGCCGCCATAGAATCCATCCCCACACCGGGAAGCGACGACGCTAGAGAAGATCTCGAGAAACTCCCTCTCGGAACGCGTCCAGGAGACGCCGTCATTGAGCCGTCTGGGAAATCGCGGCGGCTGGAGTAGGAGAACGAAGACGGAGAGACCGCGGATGCAGCGGCGGCGCGGATAGGGAAGGTATCGGAGGAGTTGTGGCGCGGCGGAGGAATCATGACGGGGGACAGGGAGTTGCGGGAGGGAGAAATGGTGGAAACGGGATGAGAATCTGACGCGATCGGGTCGGGTGGGTGAGACGAATCAGGTTGTGATGAAGTGAAGAAACCGACTTGACGGACTTTTGGATCGACGACGGCGCGAGGGTTCCGTCGAGACTCCATCGCCTAGTGAAGAAGTTTAGCGTTGCCGTAGCTTTGGATTGGGGATCGAATTTTATTTTCCCAGACGAATAAAACGAGGAGTAATATTTTTTTTTGGTTTGGTTGTATTCTTTGGAAGAGAGAGAGGGTAAGAGCGCATATCTATACTATTATTATTTCACTGTATTTGCGAAGTGATTTTTCGCATTCGAGCTCTCACGTTAAAAGTTAGAGCGGTAAATATCGTTTATACCCTTAATAAATCAATTATATATATATTAATCAAAAATAAAAACGAATTTTAAATCTATTTAATTAGATAATTGCTTAAAATTAATAATAATAAGAATTATCCAAAATTATATATTTTTAAAAAATAAAAAAATAATTCCTACATATTTTGTTGTTATCCGAATTTATTTTAATAAAAATTCAAAGAAAAACCAAAAAAAAATAATTAAATAGTAATCAAATAAAATTATTAATTTTATATAATTAAAAAGAGAATATTAAGTAATTTCTAATATTTATTTATTAATAATAAATATAGTATAAAAAACAAAATACATAATTAAATATTAATCAATTAAAATTCTTAATTTTATATAACCGAAAAGAGAATATTTAGTGATTATAAAGATTTATTTAGTAATAATGTATAAATTATACAATTAAATTTTCAAAAAGTTCATATTACGTAACAATTTTAAGATAAAAACATAAATAATATACAATAACACACAACTTAAGACACAAGCAATAAAAACTCTCTTCTTCTCTCTTCACGATTTCTTCTTCTCCTTTCTTCTAAGTTTCAATCAAACCTCAAGCCAAGAACACAAGAATTACAACAATTCTCTCTCTCTCTCTCAACTTTTCTTTAAGAAAGTTCCTAAAACTACTAGTGCTAATTGGTGGCCGGTGGCCTTTGCTACCGGTTACCATCATATCTTTTTGTTTTCTATGTAATTATTCGATATGTTTGATCGATCTTTTATTCCGGTTTGCGGATGCTCTTTTCGCTAGGCGATTTTGAAGTGTTTATGATCAACTTTCAGAGCCGATGTTCATTCAATTCCTCTCTCTGATTTGTGTTAGTCCTTAATTTCTTTTGATCAATAGTTGTTTAGGGTTCTTCTCTCAATAGAAATCTAATATCTCGATTGTTTTCATTTGATTCTCTCTTTACTGCTGGTTATCCTCTGTTTTCATCTATAAGGAAATCAATCTTTGCTTTATGTTATCAAACAAAGTATTCTGAACAGATAAAAATGGAGTTTTGCAAGTTGTGTCACGATTTACTTCAGTTTTAGATGAGTTGAAACTTGTGTTTTGCAAGTGTTTCGACAAGAATTGTGGGTGAGTCAATTCAAGCTGCTTGGTGAATATGACATCCAACGATAAGAATGAAAATTCAGTAAAGACAAAGGTGTCACAGAGAGAAGTACCCAACAAGTGAAGATTTGTGAATCCAGCTACAAAGCTTGAGCAAATCGTGTGAATTTTCTGGTGGAATGGCGTGCCAATTACTCATCTGTAGCTGCGGTGCGTGCGGTGGCGTGTCTCCAAGCTTGAGGAGGAAGCATGTGATGACGCGTGCGTTGGAGATCTTCTGCATGATAGACACGCGTCCTGCGAATGTATCTTTCTCAAAGATGATGGCAAAGTTAGTATATTGGGCTTTACATGCGGGCTTATTTACATTCGAGATTGTAATTTGTGGGTAAATGACTACAATGTATCTTCACTTGTACAAAGCCCATTGGAGCATTATCAATATAAGTTTGTTGACAAAAAAGGTTGTATTCTTTGGAATTCTTTTGGTTTTAGAAACTATACCGGATTTAACCGTTTTAAACTATAGTTCGATTTGTCTCAGTTAATGTAGTTCAACTTGTTAAGCAAAAAACCTTAGCACCGTACTGAATCAATTAAACTTTGGTTAGTTATGTTTCACATACAATATGCACATTACAATGTAATGTATTTGTGCTTGTACCTCTGTGATAGATTCAAAACTCACTTAGAAATTAGAGTTACAGTTTATATTAACATATTGAATAGGTAATTTATGAAAATAATGTTTTGATGATTTTTATGAATTTATGTATATTATTGATCTTATGAGCTGATACAATCGTGATGATCCAAAGGGTATGAAAGAATAAATGAATACAACAATAGTGAAAGTATAAGTTTGATCTGTAAAAATTTGGGATCCTTCTTTTTTCGTTGGTTGTCTTTTTATAGGTGATGGGGGAGATCATAATGATGATGTAATCTCCAGAAAATATCACGCGCCTTTAAGAGTGCATTACTGTCCCGATCTCCTTTAGTTTTGGTTTGAGCATGTCAGCTCAGAGCAGACTATCATCTGAGCTCGGGATGGCCCATGTGGGTCTATTGTCTTCTTGTCAGTTTTTTGTAATATTAGTCCGGGTTTTTGGATCAGGTTTGGAGTAGGGTGAAACTCGCCTCCAGCAATAGTTCCTTCCCCCGAGTCTGGCATGTTTCAGCTCGTTAGTTGGGTCGGGTGTTGATTCTAATTTGCGTGGTTTTTTTGAGAGTGGTTTATGAATTTTAAAATCTGATTTGAGATTTCATTTTATTGAATTAATTGCGAGATTTGATTGATGTAAATCAAGAGATTTAATTTTTCCTCATTTGAAAGCGAATAGCCTGGAAATCATTTCCTTTGCGGTTTCCGAGTCTTAGAATATAACCCCATTTACTTCCGCCTTAGTTTTTCATTCTTTCCATCGGAAGAAAGTGAAAGTTTTACCTCTCTTTATATCTTTCTTTTTTTGTATTTGGTTCTTTATATATTGCATAATCGTCTTCAAAGTATTTTTTCGCTATTTTAGTTTATTTTCCTTTGTCTTCTACTTCTTCAAGTGTTTTAATCATTGTTTTGGATGAACATAATCCACATGTAAAGGCTTTTAGAAAAGCTAAGGAATATATTTTATGTCAAGAGAGGTGAAAATTTAAGCTATGGTTGATTGTTGGAAGAATTTCAGATGGAAGAACACACAATCTACCTACAGCTGATGAGATTGCAACACTTATTCCTAAAAAAGTTCTCATGAATATGGAGAAACAAAATATTAATCTCGAGACTAACACATGTATATTCTAGAGATTAGCGAACTTCATCCATCATATTTACTTCTTCAATATCCTTTATTATTCATTTATGGCGAAGATGGTTTTTGTCTTAACATACTGATTGTTATCAAGACACAATCGGGGGAGAGAGAGAGAGAGAGAGAGAGAGAGAGAGAGAGAGAGAGAGAGAGAGAGAGAGAGAGAGAGAGAGAGAGAGAGAGAGAGAGAGAAACATTTCCCCCTAATGCAGTCTGCAAGTTGAGAAAGTATTTATATGGACTGAAGCAGGCTTCAAGACAATGTTTTCTCAAATTTAGCTCCAATATCCTCTCATACTTTCCTTAAAAACAATGTGGGGAAGTATGTGGATGTCTTGGTTTACGTTGATGACACTATCATAACCAGTAATAATGAGAAGGAGGTTGAGAAACTTAAAGTGAATATTCGTTAAATGTTTAAGCTAAGAGATCTTGGTCTCGAGATTGCACGGTCTAGAAAAGGGATATCAATATGTCAACGCAATCTATGTGCTTGAGTTTTTGGAAGAAACATAAAAGATGGCTTGTAAACCATCATCCATACCAATGGATCCGAGTGTTAAACTCTCCTATGATCCTGCAGATTTACTTTTGGATGAGTCGAGTGTATTACACAAGATTGGTTGAACGGTTACTGTATCTCAATATCACTTGTCAACACATTACTTTCTATGTGAATAAGCTGTGTCTATTTGCTGCACATTCACAAAGTTCTCACCTTCAAGCTGCGTACAAGGTTCTCCATTACCTAAAAGGAACAATTGGTCTTGGTCTTTTCTACTCTGCAGAATCTGACATGATACTGAAAAAATATACTGATGTAAATTGGGGTTCGTGTTTGGATATACAACTAACTACATATGGCTTATGGCTAGAAATCAAAGAAGCAAGATGTTGTCTCTTATTCTTCTGCTGAAGCCGAATACAGAGCAATGTCTATTACAGTCAAATAGGTTGTTTGGATTGTGAATCTCCTTGGTGAGCTCCAAGCCCCTCAGCCTAAGGGTATTGTTTTCTTTTAATGATTTAATAATTGCCATTCATATTGCTAACAATACAGTTTTTTCATGAAAGAACAAAACATGATGAACTGGATTGCCATCAAGTTCGAGACATAATTGTGAGTGGTTCGATCAAGACTATACATGTTGGTACAGCTACTCAATTCGTTGATGTTTTCACTAAACCTGTTTTTCTTACTCACTTCAATACACTCATTAGCAAAGGTCCTACATTTCATTTATTCGTCATCATGATGAGGAATATTAATATGCATAGTTCGTTTAGTTCGGTTAAGTGATTGTATTCAGTACAAGTATAAATTGATACATTATAAAGTGTAACTGACTGTAACTGAATTAATAACAGAAAAATATTTCCATTCGCATCTTCTTTTTCGAGCTCTCTCTATCTGAACTAACAGATTCTTTAAAGCATATGGACACAATTGGATAGCATGAACTATTCAAAGATCTTAAATTTTACAAAGAACAAAACATATTAGTAAGTATTGTCAAACATATTACCGCAAGAAGAAGAAAATAATTCAAAGGATGAACAAGTGGTGATGTCTTCTGCATGGAAACAATGGAGTTCTGGCACACTTATAATGAGTAAACTGAAACTAGACTCAGAGTATTTCCAACTCCTTTTCATTTTTCTCTTCATATCCTACTATGTAGTAAAATCTATTTCAACCATATTCTATTTTCAATTTCAAAATAGAGTATTTATGAGTTTACTTTAAAAATAGAATAATTTAATTATTTTTATTTTAGTTTTTTTACTCCAAAACGAGCCATAAGATTTAATGGCCCATAAATTTTTATTTTTTACAAAATATAATAATATAAATTTCCACATCAAAAGTTTTGATAGAAAATAAGTAATATATAAAAGAATTTGACCAATCCACTAACAGTTAATTTGATTTTAAGTTAAAAATCCATAAACTCATCAAAGTTGGTGTAAAACTTAATTACATTTTGGAATGCATATTTTAAAAGAAAAAAAAATGAAAAAAAAAGTAAAAATTGGAGATGTTCTTAAGCAAGATTTTTTGCCGAAAAAGAATGTTAAAAGAAGAAACAATATAAGAAGAGGGCTTATTTGGTTATCAGTATTGGTGCTTTTGATTGTTGTAATTCATAACCCATGAGTATATGCACGACCGTTGATCTACTTTACATTCCCCATGAAAGTGTAGACTGTATCAAGTATTCAAAGTTTTAATTGAGTTCTATGACTCAATAAAGAGTTCTGATTGACAATTCTTATCACATACAAAGTTCTTAAGAGCTTCTATCATATATAAGATTCAGATCACACACCAACGAAAAAGATGTAGTAAAGTATGACAGTAACTTCAATTGAATGTAAGATGATAGGTATTTGGATTGCTGCTTCATTTATCCGATTCAAATGTAACATTGCTAGATCCTAAGTCCACTAGGATTATAGTTAACGTGACAGCGCTAAACTCTAATCATAAAGATTAAGATAATATACACGTAGCCAAAAAGAGAGATATCGGGACTTTTTATACATATGATGATTATACAAAGTTGATATACAAGAGCCAAGTGATCGTATATGCTTTGTTCATGTTCAAGAGGTCATAGAAGATGCAGAGACGTTAGAAATCAGTCTTACTTCATAGAGATTCTCAGTTTCTCCTTTAGCTTCAAAACGGAAACAAGGAGAAAAAACAAACAATTATTAACTTAAGACCTGAGAAAACACGTGGATGCCCGTATTGATGAACTACTACCACTACTACTTACCGACTTCTGCAGTGATGTTTGGTCCAAAGAAGGAAGTGAATTTCGCCTAAAAAAGAAAGAACAGGTTGTTTTCAGCTAATTTTATGTTCTTGTACTTCTTAGAGACTACATTTGATGAAAACCAAAAATATGTTCCTACGTGCTCTGTCTTAAATCTTACCTGTCTTTGTTCAAAATCTGACAACTTCAGAGCTTTGGCCTCAAATACAAGGACCAGGCAGTAACGACCATCGGTCAGGACCTGAAAAGATGATCCGGGTAAGTTTAGTTTCACGGGTCAATGTCCATGTCAAATGCAAGTAAGCAAACGAGAAATTCACCTCTTCCTTTATCATCGTTAAGATAGGTGCACTACGTCTTGGTATTCCTCCGCCCTAATATCAAAAGAGCGGTTAACAAGGATGTAGAAAAGTGTGTGTGTTTTGTTTCATTATAAAATAGCTTACCAGTCCATACTGAAAGATCCGTTTTAGTGCTTCTTCCAAGTGTTGTTCATCTCCATAACGGTATCTCGTGACATCATTTCTAACCTGAAAAAAGCAAAGACTCTTCAAGACCACGTACGCTGGGGAAACTTATTGTTTTTAGCCTAACAGGCAAAAGAGAAACTAAGCTGAGGTTTTGTGTAAGCAAGACCTTGTGCAAATGAACATGTACTACACAGAGATTAATCTAGATTTTAGATGGAATTTTGAAATACTAATGTGGAGATCATATCAGTTCAGTTGTAATAGATAAGAGATTAAGAATAATCAGAAGTACAAAGAACCTGCGTTAAAATAGGAGTAGCAGAGCTCTCCCTAAGCTTCACTGCATCTGCGTAACTCAAGCAAGGAACGGGTTTGAGTTCTGCGTACTGCAAAGGAACCAAAGAAAGAAATGAAGAGACAAGTCAAATTTCAATTTCTGAGTAAAGTGACAGTAGACAAGAGATGGCATGTACCTTGAGTGCCATACCGATAATAGCAAGAGGAAATCCATAAGTTAGCATAATAGCAGACCACTCAGATCCAGGAAGGATGTTAAAGTATGCCCCGAAACCGTACCTGCAAGATTTAAAACAATCCACAATGAAATTCACACACACTTCACTGTAGCAGCAAGCAAGCAAGGAAGGAAAGGAAGAAAGTCTCACGAGAGGAGGGAGACCCCGAGACCTAGCCCAATAACACCAAATGAAATCTGCGCGAACATGTAATCATATATCAATCAACACAGTTGAAATTTTCAAGAAAATCTTGATTTTTTAAAAGGGTCGACAACAAACCTTGGCTAGAGTGAATTCATCATCAGGAATCAAAGTTTTGTCAGCGGAAGCCACGGAAGGAGACGAGCTCGTGGAGTCAGCAACTCTTGCCACGAAACCGAGCCTCACAGTCTCTCGTTTCAGCTTCGTCTCGGGGACGTTGAGCCATCTCTGCTGTGAAGACGAAACGACGGGTAGATTCTCATGGCGACGGTCGTGGAGACCTGATCGCATGTTGTTTTGGCGACGAAGATGGAAGGGTAAGACGGTGGTTCCCGAAGCTGCCGATATGGATCCCATTTCTCCTCCTCTCTCTCTCTGTTCCTGTGGGAAGAGAGTAATTGTGAGGGTGAGGCAAAATCATGGCCACGTTTTCTCTCCATCCTGATTTCGGTTTACGCAAACCGGTCAGCCTATTCATCAACCGCTCTTCGTAACCGCTTTTCACTAAACCAAACTAACTGACCCCCAAAATTCTGGTTTAAGTGTTTCATGACGCAAGATTCAAACCTGGTTTACGAAAACCAGTTCAATCCATTCAATACTATCCGGCTGTTTTGGTTCGGTTTCTCCACTATGGGATATGGATTATGGACTCTTCGTAGGGTTACAGTTATGGGTTCGGGTTCTAGTTGATCTTTGTTATGAACCAAATGATGGCCGTCCTATAACTTTATCCATCCGCGGTCCATCCATGCTTATCCATTAGTCGGTCCATCCATGTTTATCCTTAACCGATTGGCAAATTCATGTACATAGTATAACCGATTTCTTTTTTCTAGTCGGTTTAAGTTTTTCTTTTCTCTTTGTAATTCCATATATATAAAGGGCACCTTATTGTTTATGAATAACAACAACAATATCATTATAGAAACACATTACATCTTTGCACAACTCTCATACGATCTCTCTCTCTCGATCATATCCTTCACAACACGTTATCACCACGATCCTGCTCCATCTAACCTCGAGCTTGCCCTCTCACGTCCTACTCCTCTAAAGCCGACTTGCCTTGATTCACGATTGCCTCTTGCATCCATCAAACCCTAAGCAGCGATCTTCTTCCTTAAATCTCTTGATTGTTTTGTTCTTGATCTATCCTAACTCTATTCATTCTTGTGTTTAAGGTTTATACAACCGAAGATCAACCCAATTGGAGGATAAGGTAAGTCCTAATAAACCCTATGATTGCTTATCGATTGAAAACCATAAACCATTGATAAACCCTAATTGAATGATGTTTGTTAATAGAATCCGATTAGGTTATTAGTAGAATCCTATCATCTAGGTTGCTAATTGATTGATGATATGAATTGATAGAATCTGAATGCTAGGTTGTTAAATACATAATTAAAACATTGATTGATTGAATATCCGATTGAATGTTATTGAGATAGAAATAGATTGCTAAGATTGATTGTCTTTGAGGTTAATTGCTTGATTACTTGGAACCATTAGGTTGATTAGTTATGAATTGATTGCTTGAACCATTAGGTTGATTAGTATGAATTGATTGCTTGGAACCATTAGGTTGATTAGTATGATCCAATTGATTGAATCACTAGGTTGCTAGTAATATTCGGTTACATGATCCGGTTACATGATTAAACCCTAGGTTGTTAGTTTGATCCGATTGCTTGATCAACTAGGCTGTTAGTATAATTCCCCTTGCCTTGATCCCTTAATCAATCCGGACAGCCCCATGATCAGTCCGGATATCCCCATGATCAATCCGGACAGTCCATGATCAAGTCCGGACACCCCATGATCAAACCCAATCCGGGATAACCCACATTCGGGATAACCCAATCTGGGACAAACCCGATCCGAGACAACCCACAATCCGGGACAACCCGATCCGGGACAACCCACATTCGGGACAACACAATCCGGGACAAACCCGATCTGGGACAACCCACAATCTGGGACAAATCCCATCCGGGACGACCCAATCCGGGAGAACCCATATCCGGGACAACTCCATCCGGATAACCAATCCTGGACAAACCCATCCGGGCAACCCATTCAACTTGTTTTAATTGATCCCCTTGTTTGATTAAACCATATTATTAAAATCTAAAGTATAAAATATATATGATTTCAGATATCAAAAATCAACAACTTGGAATATGCTGCCCTAAATCTCTCAGGAGATAATTACTTGCAATGGGTATTGGATACCAAGATTATCCTGAAATCTAAGGAATTCGGTGAATGCATCACCGAGGACAATAATGCAAGTGAGAAAGATAAATACATGGTTATCTTGATTATTCGCCATCACCTTGCTGAGAGTCTCAAAGATCAATACTTGACAATTGAGAATCCTTTAGACCTTTGGACAGAGTTGAAATCACGATATGATCACCAAAGAACGGTGATCTTACCAAAGGCTATGTATGATTTGAGGAGTCTTAGGATCCGGGACTATAAGTCAGTGGATGAATATAACTCAGCCTTATTTAAGATAGTTTCAAAATTGAAATTGTGTGGTGAAGAGATAACGGATAAGGATATGCTTGAAAAGACCTTTTCCACCTTTCACACACAAGTAATGTGTTGTTGCAACAACAATACCGAGAAAAAGGTTTTCAAACATATGCTAACATAATATCATGTATATTGCTTGATGAACAAAATAATGAGTTATTGATGAGAAACAGTGAATTGAGATCTCCTGGATCAACCCCATTACCTGAAGCACATGCGGCCACTGAGGCAAAGAAAGAAACCAACCATGTCCAGGATAATGGCCAACGCGGTAGAGGCCGTGGAAGATGGCATGGCCGTGGTCGTGGCCACTACCATCCCTATGGTCGTGGTCAAGGAAACTCAGATGGACAAGGAAACCATTATGGTTCCAACCGTGGCTACCAATCCAATTATGGCCGTGGTCGAGGAAGAGGCTGTGGTATGCCCTTTAAACCACAAGACTCGACAAAATCAGTGTGCTATAGGTGTGGGATGAGTAACCATTAGGTTAAGATATGTCGGACTCCCAAGCTTCTTACTGACCTCTACCAAGAGAGTTTGAAAGGGAAGAATCTAGAAGCCCATTTGGCCTATCAAGATGGTGAAGAAGACTTTGATCATGAAATATTATATCTAAAATCCCATTGGATTCATATGGGATTTTATGATACGATGATATTCCGTTTTAACATACATACCAAAAGAGAATCTTCACCAAGAGAATGCCTTCCTGAAGTTGAATTGAGTTGGGTTGGAAATCAATAGCTCAATGATCCAAGCGAGGAAATGACGAGTTCTCTCGTTCTCAATTCAATCGATGAAATTTATAAAAGCCAGGAAGGAAACCCGACGGAGAAGAGAGAGAGAGAGAGAGAGAGAGAGAGAGAGAGAGAGAGAGAGAGAGAGAGAGAGAGAGAGAGAGAGAGAGAGAGAGAGAGAGAGAGAGAGAGAGAAAGAGACGAAGACGGTGGATACTCGGTTTGAGAGAGAGAACGAAATAAGCATTTTTGACATTAATCATCTTTCTCAAAAGTATGAAAAAATAAGAGTATGTGACAATTAGTAAGAGTACTAGGTAAAGACCCGCGCTTTTGCGCGGGGTAAAGTTATTAGAAAAATAATAAAATTTATTGTATTTTTCTTGTAATAATTTTTATATAATATTACATAAATGAATATACGTGTTTTATTAAATTAAGTATATTATAGGTTATGGATACATATAAAAGTTACTTTTAATTAAAAATATAGGGCTATAAAATCTATGGACCAAAACTTTGTCATTATCTATATCAATTGGGCTAAAAAATGACACACAAAATTCTAGGTAAATGCCCAGGTCAGATGAAATTAATATTAAATGGTTTTCGATTCTACAAACGTCCATGAAATCTAATTTGTAACATAATATTACATGTTACACGTGTAACATTGTATTTTTTAAAATTTGTTTGACACGATTAAAAATAGCATTGTTATTACACTGGACTACCATATTTTTGATCCAAAAGCATGACATAATGGGCTTAAACTTGTCAAATACTCCTATTAACTAAATATAAAAAGCCAATTTAAATTGAAACACAACTTTTTATTGGCCCAATAAGAGACTGTCGTGACAAATTTTTTCGAAATCTAGATTCTATGCACATCGAGCATATCGAACAAACAAAAATGAAAAGGGGATTAGGGTTCCATCAATAAAAATATAACCGTGCACAGTACACTCGACTCAAATCTAAATCTTTAATTTCACCCAAACTCACTAACCCAGGTGAATATTATTCTTCCTTTCTTGTTCGGATAATTTCAATGAAGATTTCTCCTCTATTTCAATGTACACAATAATTCGAAAAAATTTCAACATTCTGGGAAATTTCTGGTTAGATTATCACGACATGAAGAATCTAAGAAGAATCGGAGTACATATGAGCAAACGCTAAGATTCATTCTCTCTATCACCAAATGAATCGTATGAGTGAAGTAAAAATCAAGACCCTTTCCAGGTTAGACAAACGATGTGCTGCAAAAACCAGACATAGCATTTTTTACTTGTATTTGAAGAGATCCCCAGTTCATGTAATATTAACAAAGCTTGTATGGTATATGTTGCAGTATAGTGACGATAGGGAGTTACCCACATACACTTTTCCACAGTGTATGTATTGTGGGAAGGGGCTCTTTCTAAGAAAGATATTGGTGGTCCGTGACAAAATATTTTGTGATATATGGTTTTGCCTCCCAACAGAGCCAATCTGGTCATCAAACAGAGTCTAACTTTATTCACAGGTTAGCATCCAACTTATTAATGACTTGTATACTTGTTTAGACTGATCAAAACATAGTTAGTTTAGTTGGTCTTATAAAATTAATCATAGGCAGATGTAATAATATGAGTTTATGATAATAGTTAACAACAGGAAAATAATATATAGTGATAGTAGAAAGAGAATTTCACGTCTGAAAACAACTAAGAGTAATTCCCTTAGATAGCCTCTTTTAGTTTGTTTGTCCCAAAAATAGTTTTTAAGGAGGAAAATGACCAAAATGTTTTTTTTTAAGCTAAAAAATTCATTTATATGCATTTATACCCCTAGGGTTAACTAATTTGGACTTTAGGGTTTAGAGTTAAGGGGTGGGTTTGGGGTTAGGGTTTCAAATTTTAAAAAAAAAAAATAAAAAAAAATCAAAATTTCAAAAAAAAAAAAGTCTATTTTGGTCATTTTATTTTTTGAGGGCTATTTTTGTGACAAAAACTTAAAAATGGCTATTTAAGAGAATTGCCCAACAACTAATGTATATGCGATATAAAATGCTACTGAATGATGTCGTCAATATGCTTTGATTGGAATCCTGAGAAGAAGAAAAAATTAAGAAAAAGATTAAATAAACATAGATGTAAAATTAATTAAAAATAATAGAAAAATGAATTTAGATGGCCACTACTTCTTTTGAGAGGCTGTATTGTGTGTAACTATATCAAACAAACATTTTTGCTTACCAAACTAAGAATGAACATGATCTAGTACTGTGTGTAACTATTCTATATTTAAGTTACCTTCTCCCTACAGGTCCATAAATCTTGTACGTAAAATACATGGTTTGATCATGTCAACTTTAGAGACGTAGCTTGGAATGGTTGATTGTTCTGTTTGTTTCTCAAAGGTTTTAAACGCAGAGAAACTTTAGGGATGTAGCTTGGAATGGTTGATTGGGCACGATATAGAGTTACTTATATAGTAGAACCATAGAATGCTGTTGGTAAGTAATGAGAAAGATATGCAAAGTTAATATGTAGATTTTACTTTCAATGTACAAACATTGCAGAATATTGGAATACTACTATATTGAATCGGTTTTGTTAACTATCATTTACTCATTTTGAACAGATTTTGGCAAAAAAATTATTCCACTCAATAAATGTAAATCAATTCCCAAATTATAGTTAGAAATTTGAATTACATAGCACGAAATCAGGCATATAATATAAATCATACGGTGTATTAATATAGGCAATATATTTTCGGAATTCTGGCAACTTAAGTTTGAGGAGCGCCAACTTTGTTAAAGTTTTATTGTGCACCACGAAATCCCCTATATTTCAAATATAAATGCAAATAGAATAAAGCAAGTATCGTTTTATTGTGCATCCCAATTTTAGTTATCATATATGAAATATAAATACTGAAAAACAAAAGTATCATTTAAATAAAGTCACTCGATAACTAAATGAGGTTTAATCGATAAAACTGAACCATTAAAAAACTGCACTATATGAGGTTTCATCGCGAATAGTTCTAACCATTAAACAGTTTCTGTCATGTTAAGCTGGATTATGGTCAATGTAGTAAGCTTGAGTTAATGATAGATCTGCTAAAAAGTTGTTTTCGTGAGTTTTTTACGTCACAACATACTTGTACAATAAAATAAGTGTCTTTGATACAGATATTAATTAGTTTATCTTGATATAATGAAATTGTCATGATCAGAAGGACATATTATCGTCAACAAACGTAATTACTATTTGTCTTTCCGCTTGAATTTTGTTCCTAACAATATGTTTTAGAATGAAATGAACTCTTTAGCAGATCAGGTAGGACCTGAAATTAGTTTATAGCAATCAGGTTGTGCAGGAGAATTTTTGTATCATTTGTCCAGTGTATATGATCCAGTTACGTTTTGTTCATTTTGTAGGTGACGATGAAGAAGTCAACGTTTTTTAGTGGGTGGATTAAAGTGTGAAACATCTCAAGCAGAGAACTATTCTATACAAAGTTTTGCTGGAGATAACCGGTTAACAAAGCTTAAGGATATCAACGGTTATTGGCATATCTAAAACCGAGTAATGTAGAATCCAGTAATTTAATTGTCTTATTATATGAACCGTGTGTTTACATTCAGAAAAATGTATAGTAAGTACAATGGCATTAGTTGTAAATATCCTAGTAATTAAAGGTTTGTTAGTTTAGTTGGCTGAGGAGTGTTGTGAGCTTGCCACGTCAGTGATAATGGCAAAATTGTTATTAATCTACTAAAGCAAGGTTTGTTATTAAAAATGCTTCTTGATTAATAAGTAAGGGATAACATAATAATTTTTCCAACATATGATATTATTGCTCCCAACTTTCATTAATGCCTTAAAAACCAACCCTAAGCTAGTTAAATTAGTTAGTTACCCAATCTAACCAGCCCATTAGCTAGTTCATCTTCTGGAAAGAAAAATCGTCCATAATCTGCTTCGATAACAAGGTATATTGTCCTTTAAGCATAGTTTTTCTTAACTTGCAAAAAAAAGTCAAAATGCTTTTGTAAAGTAAGCCATTCATTAAAAAAAACTCGCCTAATTCAAATTAGAGTCAAAATATTATTTGAATAACAAGACATATAAATTGACTATATATAATCAATGATGCTATATATATTTACTTTTAGATGTGAATTAAAGTATGATAAAAAGATGTGAATTAACTGAAAATGTTTAATATAATAGTTACAAC
Organism: Sinapis alba; assembly: GCA_012274485.2. NCBI lineage: Eukaryota > Viridiplantae > Streptophyta > Magnoliopsida > Brassicales > Brassicaceae > Sinapis > Sinapis alba. The sequence continues at coordinate 96,793 of MU106148.1, read as the reverse complement.
TTTTTCTGAGAATATTATAATGGTGTTAATTTATATTTAAAAATACAAACTTTCTTAAAAAGGTTTATCAAATTTTAATGGATAATTCTCTAAATAGATTCTTTTTTAAGTTTATGTTACAAAAAGAGTCCCAAAGAAAAAAAATGATATTTTTTTTTATTAAAGAGGTAAAAAGACTTTTATACCCTAGATATATAAATACAAATAAAAAAAAGTTTATAGTTTTGAATTATATATTTTCAATTCCAACTTTTTATAAAAATTTTAGTTTTTCAAAAATAAGAAAATTGTTAACATACATACCGCTTTATTAATATTACTAGCGGCTCTGCTTCTCTTTCGATCTCTTCCTCTCGGCATATTGTCTGGATCTCTGTGTCGGATGTGGCTACTCTCTTATCGGAACAGCCTATTCGCGTTTCATTGCCAAACAGCTCTTTTGACTCCGAAAACTTTTTTTCTCGGTCAAGTAAACGGTCTCTCGGTTTTCGATAGTTAGATTTGTTGAGGCGATCCTCAGGAATCATTGATTGTTTCGGATCAAGAGATTTTTAAAGCTCGCATCCGGGTGTAGCTGTGGTTCGTTTGTTCTTTGCGGCAGTGGGTTTGAAAGGTGGAAGAGGCTTCTTGATAGGGTGTGGTAATGGCATCAACCCGGTTTCTTGCTCGGGTTGTGGCGGCAATGGAGGTGGACATCTCTTGGCAAGAGTTTTTTCATCTTTACGTTCGTCTAGAACTTCATCAGCAGTGGCGGTTATAAGCTCAAAGAGTTCATCGGGAGCCAGCTTCTCCGGAGACGACACGATAGTTCCCAGCATCCGAGGCGACATGATAGTTCCCAGCATCCGAGGCGACGAGGAGAACCTCACGGTTCCGTGGTCATCGTCGATGGTTGAGAATGGCAATCGATTCCTTGGGATTTTAAAAACGGCAAGCGGAATGTGTCAGGTCTAGTGGGTGGGGGAAGTTAGGTTAAATTACATTAACTTAGGAGCTTTTGTTTGAATCGATCTTGTAACCGGATCTGAATTTTTCGTTTAACAGGTTGAATAAAATTTAGTTTTTAAAAAGAATATTTTACATCACATATGTATATATACATATATATTTTCATTTTATTATATTTAATTACTATATAATTTAGTTAGTTTCATGCATTCTAGCATAGACAAAGTTCTGGAAATCGAAATTTCAAATGAATCATTTTAATGTTGCTGCACATACTTTTTATTTCTATACATGGTCCTCCTACTTTGTGTTTTTGCTCAAGTTGTATCTATCCAGCTCCTATTTGTTTAACTCGTTATTTTATGTTGATCCTGTTATTTCTCATAATTGGTGGAAAATATCAGTATCCTTTAATATAAATTTAGTTAAATTTATTCATGTAGACTAATTAAATAATAATATATAAGCTGATAAACATTAAATACTAAGAAGTTTTTAAGTTAAAAAACTTAGCTATGCCAAATTAACCGTATGAAGATTATCAGAATTTATTATAGTATAGAACTTGACATATTTATTGTCTAGCATAATTTATTTAATGAATGAGAAGTAAAGATTATACAAAAATAGTTTATCAGTGTATTGTCATGGACGTGGTTTGGAATGACTTTCAATTATCCAACCTATTTTGGGTGATCTCATTGTATAGTTGATTCTTGATTGTTTGTACATTTTGATATACCCACAGACCCGTACCAGTTGACTTAGTAAAGATTTAGTTGTTTTAAACATAATCTTTGAGTTTATGGTCAAAGAAACAACGTGATTAAGTTGTCACGTACATTTTTGTTTTCTTGGAAAGAAAAAGTAACCAAGAAGAAAATGTCACATTTTTTAATTTTGCTAGTACATTTGAAACTTCCTTTGCAATTTCTTGAAATTCTTATAAAAACCAATTTAAAACGTTTAGGTTTTGCAATAACCTTCTATACATTTTCAAAGTACACGACAACTTAGATCTATATAAAAGGACACCGAAAGTCATAATTTTGTCTGAAAGAATAATTAAGAAATAATTAATTGATAAAAAAGGAAACTGAATCTAAACTACGAGAAAATATTTAGAATTATGAATAATCATAACTTTTATGGAATTTTTTGATCAGTATAACTGATCAAGAAACGATGAAATATAAAATATAATTAAATAAGATAGAGAGGTAAACAGAAAAACAGTTATAATACATAATTTCTATTTTGTACGTAGAAGTAATAATGTGAAAAATTTAGGGATCTAAATATTTTTTTTTCAAATCAAATTTTTTTAACATGATTTTTTTTTCAATATTTTTTTGTTTTATTTTGTAAATTTTTGTTTTGCCAAGTGCTAAATTTTGATTAGTTAGATTACTTATGCTTTATTATATAAGAGATTTTTATACTTGCAACCAAACTAAAACTCAATTTTATATAACTAAAATTTAGACAAACTGCAAACTTGTAGTTATAATTTATTCAAGTTTAATTGAAAAACTAGAAAATCAAATTTGTGGTTTTTTTTTTTATCAACGTGGTTTTAATCTGGTGACTGTTTAATTTCTTACCGAACAATTTGAACAACCTTATCCAAAACACGGACTGGAAGTCCTACTATTTTTACTTTAAAAAGGTCTATCATATCATTTTGTCCTGAGTCAACTCGTTACTTTCTCGGACACTTCATCGTTTAGAAAAGTAGAAAAGAAAATGAAGAAAGTTCTTTGGTGTTTCCTTAGTAGTTTCCTTTTATGTATTCTATATATATTGTTCTTTTCAAAGAATTCTTCTATATATGTATTCCCTATCTTCTTAGTTTAATCATCTTGATTTAACCCAAATTCTTGTGTAAATGGAGCAACAACAGTTCAGAGACGAGGTACTATTTCTACTCCATCCTTTCATCTTTATACTTGTAAAGAAGGAAGAACGCCATTAATCTGAATGTCTGTTGTTGTTTGATTATGCAGAGTCGCATCTGCTTGTTCTCTGGCTGGATGCGTGAATTTTATGGCACCAACTTTCTGGAATTATTTTCTCCTCAGCTTCTTTCAAGAAGAGTGTGAGTATCCATTTTGTTTTTTTTTGTTTTTTTATCTTACTTCTTGTTGCACATGAATATGAATCTGCTTTAGGACTCGTGTTTTTGCAGATGGGTAGTTATCGTACCAACTAGTTCACAAAACCCTGCAAAGCCTTTGAAGTTGGAGTTGGTTGTGTATGCTAGTCGTCAGGTACTAAAGATCATCCTTTCTCTTCTGAACTATGATTTGTTTCCAAGTTTTGATATTATTATACTTATGAAACTGTTATGATTTATAACTAGGATGCACAACCAATAACGGTGATGCCTTTGTGGAAAGCTAAGTTGGAGGAGCCGAGATCGGATCAGTCTGATGCTTCAGTGATGATTGTTGCTAATTCCTCAAAGCGCAAGAAGCAGAGAAGAAGGGGTTACATTTCTCACGCGAGGGGTTGGGCTCAATTCGATAGGCGTAAGTGTAGATAGTTTTGTCTATTATTGCTTGAAAAAAATATTTAGTAACAATAGGAAGTTTTTTTCTTTTAATTGATGCTTCAGTGTTTTAAAACTGTTCTTTAAAAATAAAATAAAATAATATCAACTTTCCAGAAATTCACCTTAAGCTAGCAGCGGGGACCAAAGGTGACATAAAACAGCTGAACTGGTTTTGTGAGGCATGTAAAGGAAATCCACTGGTATATTTTTGCCATAATGATACAATTTAGGAACTGAGATAATTGCTATTTTGTGTCTTTATGAATTTGACTCATATGATACTAACTGGGAATTTATACAGCCAACGAATCTTCCAAAGTTTCTGCAAACAACTGAAAAGATCACTTCCAATGAGCTTGCACCATCAGTTCCTCTACAGAGAGATGCGGTGGAAGTAGAAGACGGTTCTGTTCACTATCCATCATTCCCATCTACAAACTTTGAGAGTAAAGAAGGTAGGGGAGGATCTGGAATGTGTGTGATTTGTGTGGATGCATCAGCGGAAGCAGCATGTGTGCCATGTGGACATGTCGTTGGATGCATTTCTTGCTTGAAAGAGATCAAAAACAGGAAATTGGGATGTCCTATATGTCGTGACAACATCGATCTGGTCATTAAGTTATATCATGTTTAAACAATAGAAAGAAGACAAAACATATCATCTTATCTCAGCATTCACGTCCCCGTCCACCGGCTTTGTTCACGACTCATTTATCACTTGTCTTTATTTTTTATTTTTTATTTTTTTTTTTTTTGGGGGGGGGGGGTTGTTTGTTTTGGGCATTTACTAAGTTAAATGTTTGCATTTTCATTAGATATGGGTTTTTGTTTGCTATCTTCTTATTTAATTGAGAACTTATTTTTGGGTTCACCCCCTAGGGTGAACCTTTCATGAACCAATAGGATTTTGTTATTTTATATTCAATATTTTTTAAATTAGAAAACAAAATATTGTCAAATTATATTAAGTTTTTCAAATAAAAAATTAAATCAAAGGTTGCAACGGTTCATCACTAATAATTTCAAAAAAGAAGAAATTTTTGCAACTATTAATCACCAACGGTTGCAATGATTTATCACAAAAGGTTGCAACGGTTCATCACTAATAGTTACAATCACAAACAATTGGAACTGTTTATCTAGACAATTGCAATTCTTCACTTAAATAGTTGCAATTAAATATCCCACAATCCTCCCCCATTTAAATATAATCATATTCACAAAATAATTAAGGGAAAATTGTTTTTTAGGCCAAAAAAATTACTAACATTATCTCATTAGGGTAATCTCAACCTATAATTGTCTCATTAAGATAACATTTTTCATGCAAGTTTACTTCTTGGAAGCCCATGAAGTGATACCTCTCCAAACAAAATACTCAACCACTTATAGAATATGTTGGTAATTCAACTTGCATTTGAATATGCTTTGAAAATCTGACATATAACAAACAATAATTCATGGTTTCTTTCAAGTACTTGAAAACCCGTTTTAAGACCTATCATTGCTGAGTACTAGAACTACTAGTGATCTACTCAATCTCTTTATACCATAAGCAATAACTGACCCAGTGTTCATCATGGTATGCATTTAGTAACCATCACTTGTAAATACTTGAGTTGTGATATTGGTTGCCCTGTATAAGGCACAAGTTTCACACTCACATTTGTGGGAGTGTTCATTGGAAAACAATCTCGCAACTGAACTTCTTAAGAACTTTCTCAATATAATGAGATTCTGTCAAAATTCTTTACTATCATGTTTGATTCAAATTTCAAGATTCACATTCACCTCCCCATGTCTTTCATTACAAAAATTGATGACAATGATGTTTGTATAAATTTTATTTGTCTAAGGTCAATACCAAAGATCAATTTGTGATCAACATACAAACAAATGATTATTCTATTATGGGACTCGTCAATTTTCTATACAAATATGTATCCTACTGGTTTAACTTAAACCACTTGATAAGAAATTCTCATCAGCCATTTGGTGTCATTGCCTATGTGATTTTTTAACCCATACAAATAAATGTACACTTTATACTCACTACAAAGGCACAATAAGACCTTTAAGTTGCTTCATATACACCTCTTTCTGAGCTGTCAATCCATACCCATGGATCATAGTCTATAGCACAAGCCATGAACAATATGTTTTCTACTCATGACAACTTGGCCTTAACTACAAGCCACTTGCATTCATACATATCAACATTCTGCATTTTGCAAGTCACATTATTCTGCTGACATTATGTTCACACCCTTTCAGTAATATTATGTTTGCACCATTTTGGTAATGTTATGTTTGCATCCGAGATGTTCGCACCCTTTCGGTCCCGACACGTTCGCACCTTTTCGGTCCATCACGTTTACACATTTTCATTCCCGACCCGTTCACACCCTTTCGATCACAACATGTTTGCCCTCTTTTGGTCACAAACCGTTCTCACCCCTTGGATCATGGGAAATTTGTACCTCTTGGATCACAACACATTCTTACCTCTTGGGTCAAGATACATTCATACTTTGGGTGATGCCATCGATCATCATTAACAATATTATTAAAATAAAACTAACATACCTTTGAGAATTGAACATTAATATATGTACTTGCCATTATCCCTTGTTTCATATTCTTGGTCCACCTTCAAAAGTTTACTCTCTCAAGCATTTCCAACTTTCAAAACTTTTATTTTATCTCTCACACGAATGTAATAACTATAGTTCACAAATAAATACTCTTTAACATTTGTTGGTTAATTGAGTTGGTAATCCGAATGGATGTGAACTATATACTTGGATAATGATTGAATCCCATGCTTTTTAAAGAGTATTTCAACCATATTCCAAACCTTGGGTTACACGAAATTCCTTTGTAGGATAAAACAATCAAAGTTTCATTCTTTTTCTAGGCTAAGATACAAGAATAACAAATAGAGCTTTAGTGTTTATATGTGTTTTGAAAGATCTTTGATGATCTTTGAACAATGAATCACTCTAACTAACAAACAATTAGTTTCTGATTTTCTCTTGTCAAGTTAACAAGTTGTACAAGTTATTGAAGTTATTCAAATTATGATTTTCAACTGCCCACAACTCCTTATATAGAGTATTAAGAGTTGCAATGGTTATCACTAAAAATCACAATGGTTAAAATCAAGAGTTGAAATAGTTAACCAAAAGTTACAACTATTAATCACCAGCGGTTGCAATGGTTTATCACCAAAGATTGCAATGGTTCATCACCAATAGTTACAATCATAAACAATTGTAATTGTTTATTTAGACAATTGAAATTCTTCACTTAAAATGGTTGCAATGATACACTTAAATATCCAACAGTATATCTCCGCTTTCATGTTTAATCAACTTTAAAGAAGCTAGCGCTTGCTGTCATCACTTCATCAAGGAAACTGAGACTGTATTTCTAATCACATTCAATTGTAATTCTAACTAATCATCCTTTTATAATTATTTTATAAAACAAACTCAGTTGGTCCAACAAGCCAAAAATGGGTGGTCGTAATCAGAGAGCACTACATCAGTTTCCAAAGCCGATCAAATTCTCAATGGCAGGTGCTTGTCGACTTTCTTGTAGAAGTATCGCCTGAACTTGAGCAAGATTTAACTCTTCCAGCAAGAATTGGATCCTCAATGTTAATAGAGCCTCCTCAAATAAAGGATATGGACTCGGCAGAGTATGTATGGGTTTCACCACTTCCGACAACTATACCGAGTACGAAGCATTGATTGCCATATTACGTCTTGTGAAAGAAATCAAAGAAAGATGCCTTCAGGCTTTTTGTGACTCATAGCTTGTCGCCAATCATTTCAATAACGACTATAAAGCAAAGAGCGAACATATACATATCTCCAAGTCGTCCAAGATTTTGCCAATTAATTCCACTTATTCAAGTTAACAAAAGTCCCAGGAGAAGACAACATGGCAGTACACGCCCTAGCATGTTAGGATCAAACCTAAGGACCAAGTAATAAAACCATTTGAGTGCAAGAAAAAATGATCGATCTAGCATTACCTTAGTATCATATATTGTTATTGTTGTTACCAGTAATGACATCACAAAATTGGCTGACATGGAAGTCAACCCAGCTGATTTGGATGTCGACATCAATGATCCAGATTGGTGATTTCTGATTCTACTGTACTTTGAAGACATCAAGCTTCCCAACGAGAAATCGGAAGCACGAAAATTCGAAACAAGGGGTGTTCACTACTTGTCAATGGACAAGATCTTTGCAGGTGGAGTATACACATGCTCATTTCGTCATTTATTCATGGAGACGAAGTGAGACTATAAATGGAGGAGAGTCATAAAACGGAGGGGGGTATCATTCCGACATAAGATATCTAAACTTGAAAATCAAAACTCAGAGATATCACTGGCGGAAAATGATAGTTGATTGCAGAAGGTATGCAGCATGGTGGGAAAAATCTCATGGAAATGTGCCTAAGATTCACACATCAACTGAACTTCTAAAGACTACAACAGCCTTAAAATTCTTCATGTGATGGATAATGGAAATCGCCGGACCCCTAACAAGTTCAAGGCAATGATGCTTTCTACTTGATACAATCATGTTTTACCCTTAAAAGTATATTGCAAGTGCACAGTGAACCGCAATAGTATTTCAGGGATCAAACCCACAAGGACCAAGGTTACACAACGACTCTTCCAGAGTGGAATTAAGCTAAGACAAAATGGGTTTGTTTGTAGTTTCCAGTTGCAAGAATGTAAAAGCAGAAAGCAAAGAATGTAAACTTATGAATAAAAGGCGTCAAGTCTTGGGAAATCTCAGGAAACACAGATTGATATATGTGAATGTTAAACAGGGAATGTATTAAGAACTGGTTTAGAACTCAAAATCTCTTAATTAGTTTAGTCTACTTCCACAGTACTACTTCCACAGTACTATACCTTATGTAGTATAATCCTAGAGACTAAATTCCGTTGAATTTGGGATTCTAAACAAGAACAAGTTTGATAGGTTCACAAACCTTCCTTACAACAACTTCCATTGGTTAAGAATATTTTGCTCATCAAGGTTCATTCAAGCATTTAATCGTAACACTTTCAGTACACTAAAAACCTATGAATCAAGAGCTAGGTGATCAATCCAGTTCAGGCACTAAGAACAACCTAGATGAAGAAACCGATAGATTATTCCCTATTCTAACAAATCACAATCATCAATCCATGAATTCCATTAAAACCCAAAACCTAACTAATGAACTACTCAAACATAATAGAAGATATACATAGAATCATTGAGTAATACATAATATCAATAGAAATCACTAAAGGGGTTCAAGAATCTTTTCTAGAAACAAAGTATAGAATCGTCTCCCTGATAGAAAAATCTCTGTGATGTAAGAACTAGTGTAAAAGAATATGTAGTCTAAAAAAACTCCTAAGAAAACTCAATATATATGTTTATACACGTCTGGAATGAATCTCTAGCTAGGTTAAACTGGCTCAAAAATTAAATCAACCACAAAATCCACTTATTTCCTGTGCAGAACCGGCACAACTCGATTTCCTCATTGCAAAAAGCAAGACTAAGATCTTGGACAGCAATATCAGTAGAGCTATTCCATGGATACTGGAAAGCGAGAAATTCTCTTCTCTTTGAGCGTACGAGCTCACAGCCACTTAGTATCTTGATCAAAGCAAAGGAGAATGCTGATATTTGATTTGATGTCAACTATCCGGAGTCTCCAGATCCTTCCTCTATGCCTCCTATGTCCCAATCTGGTGGCAGAAACCGTATGTGAGCTTCTTGAAATGTAACATTGCTTCCTCTTGGTCTAATGCTAGAGTCATAGGAGGAGCCTCCTGGATCCTAAGGAGTCACTTAGGAAACCCTCTTCTTCACAGTCGCAGGTCTTTCTCCAACACTTCATCGAGACTCCAAGCCGAGTTTTTAGTCTCCTTTGGGAAATAGAAAGTAAGTCATCATCACCATGATCATGTAATTTTTTGAGCTCTCCTTGAGGACTCTCCATGCTTCCCTCACCTCCCCGAACTCTCACCCTACTCTCTTTAAACTAATCGATAAGTTGCAGAGTTTGCTTCAGGGCCAGGTATAATGGTGTTTTCGCCTTGGCCTCACCACCGAGAACTCTGTCGCCTCTCAAATTAAAGATATTGTGGTACATGGTAACAATCTCCAATCTTATGTTGCCTCTGGTGGTCCTTCCTGTCTGTCTAACCTCTTGGACAGTGAAGCTTCTGCTTGACACCTTGTCCCCCTCTCCTGATTTATCTATTTTCTAGTCTATGACACCTATTGGTGTTCAACTTTCCCTTTGTTTTATTTCTCAATTTACGGTTTACTCAACCTTGTAGTCCTAGTTTGAGTTTCGATAAAAAAAATTGATTCAAGGTTAAAAAAATCTGGCACATGATCTACCAAGACATTGACCAGTGTCAAACGGGATCGACCAATCTCGTGGGATGAGGAAGCAGATCGACCAATGTTGTCCAAAAATGTCCATATTTCTCCAATTTTCTCAAATATTTGCTTCTTTCGCCTAAAACTATATTCCAAATTTTCTTAGAACTTTAAAAACTCAATAGACACCAAAAGACTCAAAAATACCTGAAAATCGCAGTCCAAATTGGGTAAAAACACTGTTTATCACTAGTCGTCACCACTGGTCACTTCATAAAATGGATAGAAGCCAAAACATTTGTTCAAGAAATCGAAAGGAAGTCCAAAACTTTGTTTGCAAGTAAATCTGCCAACATGGTCTTTGTCATGAGATCTTCACTAGTAACGGCTCCCAGTTAATGTCAAACCCGCAATACCTTCAAGGAAATGGTCAAGCTGAAGCAACCAACAAATTCATTATCGATAGTATCAAAAAGTGTCTTGACCTCAAAAAAAGGCTATTGGGTAAACAAATTAGATAGAGTATTCTGGTCACACAGAACAACCCAACAAGGAGAAATTGGGAATACATCAATTTCATGAGCATACATAGTAAAAGCTATGGTTCTAACCGTAGTAAACGTCTACAATCTCTGGCATATCAAATATTCCACAACATGTCACCCTCAACAAAGATTTGTTGATTTATGCTTTCGACGCAATCGAATAAAGGCGTGATCATGTCCTTCTCTTAATTCAGAACTATCAGAATCCCACATCAAGCTAATAGAATATGAAAATTCGAGTTAAATCTTTTGAAATAACATTTCCTTTTAAAAGCTAATAAGATACATTCTCACACCTCGCATCCCTTCGGTGACGACACGTTTTCACCCCTTTGATGATGAAATGTTTGCAACCCTTCAGTGATGATATGTTTGCACCCCTTCAGTGAAGATACGTTTGCACTTCTTCAGTGACGACACGTTTGCAAATCTTTTGTCACGACACTTTCGCACTCTTTTGGATATGACACATTCACACATTTTTGTTCATGATATGTTTGCACCTCTTTGTTCATGATACGTTCACACTCTTTTGTACACGACACATTTGCACCCCTAAGTAACGATGCCTATTTAATCTAAGTCATGTGAAGTGGTTGGTTGTTGACATGAATGATGTTATTGTTGTATCAGAAGCTGGATCCCCTAAGATAGCTTAGAAGACAAGAAATATGTAACAATAGTGCATGAGCCAAAAAGGCCATACACACATGGAAGCACATTTAATAGTTACTTAGTTTGTGGGGATGGTTGTTTCAATGACTAAAAACCGAAGAGAATGGTTTAGTGCATGAACCAAGATAAACACTAAGAAGAGACTATTGAATGAGTGTGGTTCAGTAAGCCTGCAAGAGTAAGCAGGCTCATAGAAGGACCAATGGACAAGCAAGCCTTGAGGATGTGGAAAAGGTAAGATTTAGCTGTTATTTGGATGTATCAGTAACTTGCCTAGTTTATGGATGGAATCGTTTAGGGGAATGGAACCTTAGATTGCATAACTTGATTTGTATTTAGGATCGACTTCTAAGCTGAATAGTAGTTAAGAGAATTAATCAAGACTGAGGTGATTAGACAGATTTGTATTAATGATCTAAGCTAGGAATGACTAAGAAGTCGTTAGCTATGGTTTAAGTTGACCCTCAGCAAGGGTGAAATTATAAAAGAAGGGTTAAAACCAAAAATGTTGGACAAGTAAGTTTCCTGAACGACGTAAGGCTTCGACTGCTTTGACGTGATCCTAAAAGAAACCCAAACGCTCGCCTCCACAAATTACTAACTTACCAAGAAGTAACCTCAAAGGATCTCTCTGTAATGGATGACTGGTATCACTTTATGCCAAGAAAACAACATGCCAGGTTTGCTTTATAAAAAAAAAATAAACTTACATATGATCATCTAGATTCCAACAGGAATGTTTTTTCAGTCACAGTTGTGGTTTTCAGTTTATCTGAGCTTGGAAACATCGCAAAAGAAATCAAAGGAGACAGAGTTGGCATATTGATTGGAGGAACTTTGGAACTCTGTTGTTGCTGCCACGTGAAGAAACTTCTTTTTTAATAGGGAAGTTTACTCAAATATTACATATCTTAGGATAATTAACGAGAACCATACAATTTTTTTTATTACTGTCATTTGTTTAATACCAAGCGTGCCCTTTTTTTACGTTATGAGAAAAATGTATTTACAAGAATGCCATTACTTTTAATGCCACGTAAGCAAAAATCCGGCGCCACGTAGGAATTTGGTTATGTGTTTTCATTAAGTCAGCCATAAAGCGCTACATACGTCGTTACGGCTGAGTTATTGTTACGTTGCGGCTGAATTAAACAACGAGGCTGACTTATGAGAAATTGACTGACTTACGAACATAAGTCATCTGTTAGTGATGACTAATTTACATATTTCAGGCTGATTTATGGGATAACGGCTGACTTACGAACACAAGTTATGGCTAACTTATACATCAGCGGACTGATTTCTCAAAAATTCGGCTTAGTTATAGTTAAGACATGGATGAGTTATGTTTCGCCGACTGATTTAGTGATCATCACCTAGCTGAGTTACTAAATTTATGGCTGACTTATGGGAGGATGTTACGACTGAGTTATATTTAACCAGCCGTAACTGGATGGATTAACAGTAAACTCAGCTTAATTACGGCTGACTTATTAGCGAAAGATTAATTACTAGAATATCATTCATTTGACGGCTAATTTTTTTGTCGATACAGCTGACTTATGATTTTTCATCCTAATTACGGCTGATTTATTAGCAAAAGATTAATTACTGAAATAGTATTCCCGTTTCAGCTGACTTACATTGTACATGAGGTCTGATTTATCTAGGCTGAGTTATATATTCGTTTGGCGGCTGACTAACCGATTTTCCATGTCATCCGCCATGTCATCAACTCGGATTTTCCATGTCATTACTAATGGTACAACATTAAAATAAGGGTATATGTTATTCTTCATCTTATTTATCTATCTTCTTCATCTTATTCTTTATCTTTCTTTGAGATCTTATGTATCTGGTATTATTGTTTCCGCAATTAGGTCTAAAAAACATAAATTTTTAAAAATTGAAAATCTCAGACAGATCAACTATAGTCGTAATCGTTTTCGATGATGATCGGTTAAAGAATAAGCTTCCTCTCCTCCAGTGTCATGTATGGTGGTCCAACATCATGCTGCTCCCTCTCTCATTAGATTCGTTGTCTTGCAGAAGAAGAAAGACTCAAAAAGAGAGATGAAAAGTTAAGTTTAGTAAATTGTAAGAAAATGAGAGAGTTGAACAAAAAAGTAAGAAAAGGAGAGAAGATGAAACGTCGTGAAACAAATTACACTCGACGACTGACTTATAGAAACGTTACGACTAACTTATACCATTCATATATGTTACGGCTGAGTTATGCATTCTTTACGGCTGAGTTATGCTTACATTACGGCTGAGTTTAACTGTAAACTCTAAACCTAAATCTTAAACTTTAAAATAATAATAAATATTAGATTTAATATTCAAAACATAACTTTATAATTTTTATAACTTTATAATTTTTATAACTTTATAGTACTATAAGTAGAGTTTGAGTTTCAAATTTAAGAAAAAATTAAAGTTTTATATTGTGTTCAGATTTGAAGGAATGATTTTGTTCCCGCCCAAAATATGAAACGTCGCGAAACAAACTACACTTGATGGATGGCTTATAGGAACATTACGGCTGACTTATACCATTCAAATACATTACGGTTGAGTTATGCATACTTTATGGCTGAGTTATGCATACGTTACAACTGAGTTATAATCAAATTGCAGTTGAGTTATGCATACATTACGGCTGAGTTATGCATACTTCACGGCTGAGTTATGCATACTTCACGGCTGAGTTATGCATACTTCACGGCTGAGTTATGCATATGTTACAGCTGAGTTTAACTCTAAACCTAAATCTTAAATTTTAAAATATTAGTAAATATTAAATTCAATATTCAAAAGATAAAATTTATATTTTTTATAACTTTATAGTACTATAGTTTAGAGTTTGAGATTCAAATTTAAGAAAAGATTAAAGTTTTATTATTGTGTTCAGAGTTGAATGAATGATTTTGTTCCCGCCCAAAATACGAAACGTCGCAAAACAAATTACACTTGAAGGCTGGCTTAAATAAACATTACAGTTGATTTATACCATTCAAATACGTTACGGTTTAGTTATGCATACTTTACGGCTGAGTTATGCATACGTTTAGACTGAGTTATAATCAAATTATAGTTGGGTTATGCATACATTATGGCTGAGTTATGCATACTTTACAGCTGAGTTATGCATAAGTTACCAAGTCGACCAAAACAACTTTTAACAGGCTCAAGATTCATCATCCAAATTTAAATTGAATTTAAAAACCAAAAAGAAACTAAAAAATGAGTCTATAGATTCAGAATCAAGAGACAAATCAGTCGCATAAACAACATATATCTAAAAACTCAAAAATCTTAGACAGATCTATTGCGGTGGTTGTCTTCGATCGTGGTCGATTACAGAAGAAGCTTTCTCTCCTCCAGTGCCATGTATGGTGATCCGATATTCTGCTTCTCCCTCTCTCATCAGATTCGTCGTTTTGCAGAAGAAAGAGTTAAAGAGAGAGAGATGAAGAGCTAAGTCCCGTCAATTGTAAGAAAATGAGAGAATGATTTATGGCCTTTAGATTTCATTTAATCAATGACTATAAATTGTGATCCTTGAAAAAAAAAGATTAACCAATGAGAAAAAGGATGAGGATAGACAAAAATATAATTTTGAACCCTCATATTAAAATTAATCAATGGTCATGAAAAAATAATATAAATTGTAATTTTAGTTCTTTTCAATTTGTTTTAAAAATTGCTTAAAATGTAGTTACGAGTTTAAAATCAAAATTTAAAAATTAAAGTTTAATATAAACTAAAACTTAAACTTTAAACCTAAACCCTAAACTTTAATTCTAAACTTTAAATAATAAAAAATATCAGATTTAATATACAAAGATAAATTTTATAATTTTTATAACTTTATAATTCTATAGTTTAGGATTTGAGTCTTATAAGTAAAAATTGTATAAGTGATTGTAAGAGAACATATATCTCAATATCAAGTTAAAGTCTTAATTTGAAAATTCAAGAAACTATACACATTGTTTTATATTCACTTGATATTGATAAGATGATCTTCAATATAACTTTTTAAAGTACTTGAATTCAGTTTTCCGGGTTTAGGGTATGTTTGAGGTATGACTGAGTTATATAAACGATACAGTTGAGTTATCTAAACGACATGACTGAATTATATAAATATTTTCTGATTTTAGGGTATGCTTGAGGTATGGCTGAGTTATATAAACGACACAGCTGAGATATATAAACGACACGGCTGAGCTGTGTAAACATAGCATAAGTCAAATACAAAATATATGGGTGAGTTATGTTTCTTAGATAAAAAATCAAGAATATAAGTTTTCTGCATCATACCGGTGATAACTCCTCCATGTCTCCAAGCTTCATTGAACTCTTTTGTGTCGTCTCTGCTGAATTCTTCACTTTTTTCCATGTCCTCCATTCTCTTCTTGTTCAATCTTCTTTTTCATTTAGATCTGGAAAAAAAATTGATTGTATAAATTGGATATCATATCACAAACAAACTTAAATGAATACACTCACAATTGCCAATTTATGTATTTTTGGAATGTATTTGTCTTTTCTCCTCGGAATGCACATTTCTTATAGTTAGGTTCTTGGAGATTGGCGGGAAGTAACTCAGCCACAACTGCATATATAAACTAGCTGTAAGAGAAAAGTAGCTCAGCCACAACATAAATTAAAACTCAGCCACAACTACATATATAAATAAGCCATAAAAAAAGTAACTCAACCACAATATAAATTAAAACTCAACCACAACTGCATATATAAACCAACCATAAAAGAAAAGTAACTCAGCCACAACATAAATTAAATCTCAGCCACAAACTCGAAAAACTCAGCAGAGAAGATGATTTCAGGCGATTCCAACGAAGAAGATTTCGTAGAAACGCTTACAGAGAAGACGATTTCAGCGAATGCGTTATCAGAGAAGACAGTTTGAGAATTTCGGACGATAAACAACAATAAACTCAAAAGATTAGGGGTTAAGCGACGAATGATGAAACATATCGAGCTTTTTTTTAACACATGAAGTTTAGTTAGAAAGATAATTCATTGTTTTCCTTCTCTTTTGATTAGAATAATTATTGTTATTAATGACATGGATATATTAATTACTGACATGGATTTGTTGTTTAAAAATAATCGACGTACGTTATTCTAGTCATATCCCCACTTTTTCATAACATTCTAGTAATTTTCTATTTTTAATATAGTAACTTAGGTCATGAGAATCTTACAACTCCTATATATAGCTTGCAGAAACCTTTTTACTTCCTAGGAACTTTATCTGTCTGCAAAATTTTGAAGTTACTAAGATGTTATATAATATTTAGTTTACATTACAAATACACAAAACTCATTTTAACCCTTTGGGCTATACAGATCCCGTTTAGTCTTAGTTAATTCGAATAAAATACCGGGTATTTCATATAATATATTGGGTAAATAAGATGATTTGGATAAAAAAATCTCGAACAATTTAGATTATTTTAGATATTTTTAGAAAATTTTGGGTAGTTCAAATATTTTTTGATAATTTTATTTCAAATATTTTAGATATTTTTAAAAGATTTTTAAACTATATATATTATAGGGCAATTCTCTTAAATAACCCTTTTTAAGTTTTTGTCACAAAATAGCCCTCGAAAAATAAAATGACCAAAATACCTTCTTTTTTTTTTGAAATTTTCAATTTTTTTTTATTTTTTTTTTTGAAATTTGAAACCCTAACCCTAAACTCACCCCTTAACTCTAAACCCTAAACTCTAAATTAGTTAACCCTAGGGGTATAAATGCATATAAATAATTTTTTTAGCTTCTAAAAAAACCTATTTTGGTCATTTTCTTCATTGATGATTATTTTTGTAAAAAACAAACTAAAATGGGCTATCTAAAGGAATTTCTCTATATTATATGTATATATAATTAACATTTTTATATATTTGATTACCCGTTTGATTCTCGATTTGATTCTAGTTTAGATTAATTATATAAAAACATAAGAATTGTTTAGGTATTTGAAAGTTTATGTATGATTCAGATTTCAGTTATTTCAGTTTGGTTCGAGCCTGGTTTTCGTTTTCAGTTTTTTTGCCGAGACCTAATCCTACCAACAACATAATAGAGTTTCAGTGAGGAAATTTTATTTATCAATTTTGTTTCCTAAGATTATCATTATAGATCCTCAGACAAATGTAGAAAGGGCCGAAGAAAAATAACATCAATTCACATATATAATAAGCATCAACAAACATTGAATTGACTTAGAAACTATATTCCACATTGACTTAGTGAACATATGCATCCTAATTGTAAAATTTTAAACTCTTAAGTTTTATACGCTTACGATTCTAGATCAAATACAAAAGGACATAACTATTTTTTTGTCTCGATAATTATAATAATACAAACTATGAAAAATATTATATAGACGATATTACATCTAACAAATCTACTTATTTTATGAGGATCCATGTCCGACTGCATCATGATGAACTGTCCTATGTAATACATTTCCGACAATACTCCTTGCGCTTTTTGCAGGGAATTGAAATTCAGATCTCTTACTGTAAAAATTGACGTTGCCCGATATTCGAACTTCAAACCTTGCTTTAAACTTTGATCAATAGGTCACATTTCTTCCACATGACATAACTATTTATGTATAAAAATATTGATGCACATATTAATTTATATTATTTATCAAAATTAATATACAAGGATATTAATATATATATACGATTTCAAACTTCATATATTTAAAATTAAAATAATTTCTTAACGAGGTTCTAATTGTTGTTATTTTCGTGTTATAGGGAGAAAATGGTATTTTTAATTTTTTAAACAGCAGAAAATAGAAATTGATTCAAAAAGTCGTTTTAATAGCTTCAGCGCCAACAATCAGTTACGAAACTATAACATCCTTCTCTGCCTTCACCTTCCATTCTCTGTATCTTCTTTTCAATCATCTTCATTCCAAAAAGGTAGTTTTGGTTCTCGTCTTGTTTCTCTATCCATTCCAAAGATTCGATGCTGCTCATCTGTTACACCATCGCTTATCTCTGTGGATTCTTGTACAGTATCTCCAACCTCATCAAAGAAACAATGGCGTCTAAAGATGAAGTCCAGAAAGATCTTAAAGAGAAACTGGTGAAGGAATCAGAAAGTGACGATCACCAAGAGGTCAACGGAGCTTCTTTCACTGGAGCCGTCTTCAACCTCGCAACAACGATCCTCGGTGCTGGTATCATGGCTTTGCCTGCGACGATGAAGATCCTCGGACTTGTTCCCGGAATCGTGATGATCGTTCTCAAGGCTTTCTTGACCGACACAACGATTGAGTTCTTGCTTAGGTTTAGCAATATCGGGAATGGGGGATCGTACGTTGGTTTGATGCAAGATTCTTTTGGTAAACCTGGAAGGATTCTGTTGCAAGTTGCTGTTCTTGTTTGCAACATTGGGGTTTTGATCGCTTACATGATCATCATCGGTACTTACTTGAATCTTTTGATACTCATCACAGAAAACGTAAGCTTTGATCTTTTGCATTGGTTAACTCTTGTTTGGCTTGAAGGTGGTGTTTTTGAGGGTGAGCTTGAACGATTCTTTGGAAAAACCTGGTGGGATAACAGAACTGTTGTTCTTCTCTTTACATGCCTCTTTGCTTCAATTACAGCCTTCAAGCGGATTGGTTAGTAGTATCTGTTGCATACTTCTCTTAGATGTACTACAGCTCTCTTTGGAGAGTGTATCTGATTGATTTCTTATATATGCTTCATTGCAGATGCTTTGAGATTCACATCTGCTCTATCACTTTTTCTAGCGGTTGTTTTTCTTGTCATCACTGCGGGAATCGTCGTTACAAAATTTTTCAGAGGTGGTTTGATGAAGCCAAAACTGTTCCCAAATGTCACTGACTTGTCATCGCTCTGGAAACTCTTCACCGTTGTTCCTGCGCTTGTCAACGCATTCATTTGTCATTCTAACGGTACAACTCAAAACGCTTCTTTCTTTCTCGCTAAGTTTACATTTAAAAGGATTAAACAAGAAACTCATCTACTTTGGATGTTTTTAGTCCACAACATACAGAACGAGCTTCGAGACACCACTCAGATCAGACCTGTTGTGCGATCAGCTCTTATGATGTCCTCCTTTGTTTCCATAATGACATGCGTGTTCGGATACCTCCTGTTTGGTGAATCTACTAGTGATGATGTTCTTGCAAACTTTGAAACCGATCTTAAAATCCCTTTTGGTTCGGTTCTCAGTGGCGTAGTCAGACTCAGCTATGCAGCTCATCTCATGCTTGCGTTCCCTATTATCTTCTATCCTTTGCGGGTTAACGTGGGCGGTCTCTTGTTCCCTACGCCTCCATCACTTACTTCCTTTAATCGGAGGTGTGGCTCCATCACTGCGGGTCTCATTGCTGTAATATTTTTTGGTGCAAACTTCATTCCAAGCAAATGGGGTGCTCTCCAACTCATTGGAGCTATAGCTTCTGTCTGCATCGGTTTCATATTCCCTGCTGCTGTCATCTTAAAGTAAGTCTCATTGCTTCATATGATAAGAGATTGGTTTTGTAACCTGATGGATCATTATCTGAGTGTATCTCTTTTGTTGTTTCAGGGATCATCATAACCAAGCAACAAAGATGGACAAGACTATAGCCATTTTCGTGATTGTCCTTGCGGTTTTCTCCATTGCAATCGCCATCTACATTGGCGCTTACGCCTTAGTCAAGAAGAACAAATGTGAGAAGATTGATTTTGTTTGCTTCTCTTACTATACATGAAAAACAAGAAAAGAGTTATTGTTGGTAAGATGTTTTTTACATAGTTCTGAACAACGTTATGAATAGTTGCAGGAAATACTTTGTTTCTTTTACTGTAAAAAAACTTGAGAAATGTAAAGATGACCTCTGTGATTTCGATTTTAGATATTGTTCAACTCTACAATATAATGTTGTTACAGTTGCTATAAAAATATCTCACTAAGATTTTTTTTGCCTTTGTGTTCATGAATTATTGTTCCAATGTAGATCATATTTAATATCCAAAGTAAAATACTGTTGAACAGATATAATTGTTGCTGTGAATCTTTAAGATACAGAAAAAAAAACAGCAACAAGTGTCTATTAGGAGTCCTTGGAACAACTCAAAACAAAACAAGAGTTATAAAGAAACACAGCCTTTTAAACAAAAGGCTAGAAGAAGAATAAAGAGTTGACTTTTAGGAGGTTGACTTATCTCCATCGCTGGAATCAGCCTGAGAAGGGAAGCATGGCCTCCACACAGTCTCTTTGCCAATATCCATTAATGATATTCCTTGAACTGTAAATTCTGCTCTGATCTGATCACTTTTCTCAAACTCTTTGTTCTTCCGCGCCATTATCCTTTCTTCTTTCTTCTGTGCAATGTCTTCTTCGCTCAACCCTGCTCTTGTTAGTGTTTTCTGTTTCATTTCTTTCAGAATCTCGGCATATCTCAGGGTTATGAGCAAACCAAGCACATCAAAAACTTCCCTGGCTGCTTTTGAAAATTTGGCAAAAGAAACAAAGACAAGTTTGGTATGCAGTGATTATGAATGTCAGGATGCACAAAAGAAAAAAAAAAAGAGTAAAGCAGTAAACCTTGCATTTATATCTTTCATGAAGCTTCTTTCAGTTACATAACTTGAGCTTGAGATGAGCCTGCTTGTGGAAAACAAGTCTTACCCTTCCTGAGATGAGAAATCGTAAGACAAACCTCTGCAATGTCTTCTAACAGTTTCTTACTTTGTTTCATCTCACCCTTCTTCATCTTCACAGCTCAATAATTTAGTATCTCTTTCCTGATATTATATTCCTTTCAGTTTAACTAAGTGCCTCACCAAATGTTATCTTGCATCATACTCGGCTTTGATTTAAGGCAAATCAGATTTTGTGTTCCTCTGTATTAACTTCACTGCAGTGTTCTAATGATACATATGTTGTTTTACTTATCTCGCCTACAAGTAACCTAATGTAAGATTTCTCTTACAAACTTTCTTATGATGCGCCTTGTACTTGTTAACTGATCTTGACAATTTTTGGCCTGGACACACTGAACATATCCACGACCCTCTTATCATGGAATAACCTTCCCTTTCAGTTCATACTCTCTTGAGCTGACCAAGTTGCTAACAGAAACTTTTACCCTTCAGCTGAACCAATGAAGACATCTTCTAAAACAGAAAACCCAGTGACTCATTCTACATGGAATCAGATTATACATCCATGATGCATCAGTCCTCATATAATCTCAGTGGCTCCATCTGAATCAAATAACCCTTTAGAAGCACCATGTCTCTGAAAATTTACCGAGTTTATGTAACTGTTTGTGGTTCCTTGAATATGTGTCCTTTAACCATATCTCTCATCATCCAAACCTGTGATTCGGGATCCACAACATCTACTATGAAATATCGGAAAACACCTCAGATGTGGTTTACAAGATCATAACTCTCTCTGTCATGGTTAAACAACCCTAGAGAGTACAAAGAGGAATACAAGATAAGTACATGGTTAAGAGCTAAGCCTAGAATAACATATCTATCTCTAGCTTACTCTATCTCTCTAAGAGACGCCATGGAAGCACTCCATTGAGGCTTAGAGGCTCCTGCCTCCCAATGTCTTAGCGTCTTGACCTCTACTTCTTTGTATGTCAACATTTAATCTAATGGGCTTTGTCGATTAGACCTATAGATTGTTCGCGTGTAACTTGTGCAAGTCGTCCCAACTGTTAAACAAGTCCGATGGACTTGACCAAACCTCATACTAAAGCATAATC
Source organism: Sinapis alba (assembly GCA_012274485.2). Classification (NCBI taxonomy): domain Eukaryota; kingdom Viridiplantae; phylum Streptophyta; class Magnoliopsida; order Brassicales; family Brassicaceae; genus Sinapis; species Sinapis alba. Next base: position 74,844 of record MU106148.1, on the reverse strand, counting down.
AAACTCACGACTTCTTACGATCGAGGAGACTCGTCTGATTTTTATGAACGAAGATTGATACTTTCAATATAAGAAGCCGAGCATAGCTAAACAAAGAGAATCAAAACTCATAAATCAAATGGGAATAAAGATAGATTCATAATAAGGAGAAGGCTAAACATAAACTCAAAATAACTTTTTGAATCAATTTTGTATACATCTCTTTTTGCTTATTAACACATCAGTAAGAGTGTGTTAGGTTGCTAGTCTGAGCAATTAGGCCACTAAGAACGTATTGAGAACTCTTGTGTGAGACATGCTTTCTTGAAGACCTTACTAGAGGATATGATCTTTTGCATTTCAGAAGTCGGAGAAAAAGAAGAAGTAGAGTGTTATTTAAAGGTAACTTTAAATGTTGTTTAGGCAAAACCATCAAAGACCAAACCTGTATTCTTTATTACATTTAAGTCTTGCAAAGTTGAAACTCTGAAGCTCAAACTACAGACAGAGCATACATAATCTCCACTTAAGTTCACCGTTTTGTGTATTAAGAAGAAGCTTCGTTAAACGCACTCAGGAATGTCTCAGGCGGTTGTGCACCGCTCAGTTTCACCTTCCCGTTGATCTGAACAAACAATTCAAACGTAGAGAAGCAAGTCTTAAGACTAAGGATACGTAAGAAATGGCGTCTGTTTCACTGTAACAACAGCTTCAGTATGATCTCATTTGTATAGTGGCAATTCAATCCACAGCACATAAACTTACAGTGTAATGTGGAACCCCAGTGATATTCTGCGAATACTTCTCCAGCTCTTCTTTTACCTTCATTACAGAAGTGAACAACAAATACCAGTTAATATAATCCAATAGAAGAAACAATAATGGCCACATGATTTGGCATAAAGACACCTCTGTGGTTCCATTGCTGGGCTCTGAGAGGAATACTTCTGCTCCATCTATGCCAAGCTTTTTAGCCGTCTCAACCAGAAACTCCCTGCATTCATCCACAAGATTCATATCTTACCAATTCTACTTAAATCTAACTCATCAAGAACTCAGCAAACAGTTCCACATAGTGACAAAACCAACAAATTATGTAGTATACCTGTCCCCTATGTACTTTCCCTGCGTGAAGTAACCAAGACACAACTCTTCAACAAGGCTATGTTGTTTATCCGGCGCTTGTTTCCCCGTATAATGTATGAGTCTATGACTATCCAGAGTGTTTCCTCTGTTCATATGAACAAAACTTTTTTAGATAAAAAAATATAAAACAGAAGAAATCGCTAGAAATCGCTCTTCTGGTTTAAAGAAGATAACTTTTGATGCTTACGTGAGTCCGGATGTGTCATACTCTAACCCAATACCTTTGAAGGTCTGCAGTGAAACAAAGATTTATCTAAAGATTCTGTCAACAAGAACATAAGCTCTCTAAAAGTATCAGTAAGTAAAAGAAACCTCAGACATTCTTCTGAACATTGCTTCAACTCTGCTTCCAAACTTTTGTCTATAAAACTCTTTCTTGTTCACACCTTCTTTGGGAGCAGATGCATCGAGGAAAAACGGATGCCATCGAATCTACATTATCTTTCAGATATGATCACTTTCATCCTTTGTCAAGTAAACAAAATTATAGAGAGAGAGTTTAACCTCAAAGTTGTATTGATCTTTAGATGCATCAATGGCTTTGTCAAGATTCTTCTTCCCCACAAAGCACCATGGACACACCGTATCCGAGATTACATCAATTTCTATGAGTTTTTTTGAAAAGTTTCTGCTTGCAGACTCGGCCATTGAAAATATTTTTTTGCTAACGAATTTCATTCAAAACTCAGAAATCAAAATTGATAGTTTCAAGAATTAATTAAACTCATAAACTGAACCATAAAAAGACAGAAACTCGATCTTTCATTTGGATGAACATTTTTTATTTGGACTTTTGGCTTCAGTTTCTTTTTTTGGATGAACATTTTCAGGTTAGGATCTCTAACGGTAAGAACGATCCACTCCAAATTATACAAATCTAAGCATTTCTATCACGTGTATCATATAATCAAAAAGTAAATTTCTGGGTTTACCTGGAAAAGATTGGAGGAAGATGATCGTGATCCTCTATGGGAGGTACAACTCAAAAGATATCTCTACAATATAATACTCCACTAAGTCACTAGACCAATTATATTTTGCCACATAATCATATAATTTTACAAAAAAATAATGTTAATAAAATAAAAAATTAGAATCGATTTTACATTTGCAAAAAAAAAACCCAATTCTCTAATTTTTCTCATAATCACATTAAAAGTAACTCCCAACACGATTCCAGTCATGATTTTGAGCATTTTATATAATTTGCAAGCAGTTAATTCCATCTCTCTTATGCCATGTCGTTTCTTCTTCTTCATCTATTTTTCTTTCTTTTTTGTGTGCGTTTGAGTATAGCAAAAAATCAATTATGCAAGCAATTTTTTTCTTCTCAGTTTGCATGATCAGATTGATGATAGTAAAAAAGATTGACGATAGTACTTATGCATATTCATGTTCAAAACTTAATTAGTTCTCCAACAAAGAAAACTCAGAGTTTAGTCATCGACTGAGGTAATCATTCTTGGATATTTACAAATTGTGTGTGTATTTACAAATTGGTTTGTTATGTTAAATTATTTTTAAAAATATATTTATGAGTTTTTTGCCAACTTACGAATCTATTATATCTCTTCTCATGATTAGAATAAATTAGAAGAATCATTATTTTAAATATTCTTTTTCATTTTATTTTAGTTTTTCTTTTGAAAAAATAATTTATTTTAGTTTTACTGTTTCGTTTTCATTCTATTAAAAATGAATATAATTTAAATGCAACCTTTTTACAAAAAATAAAAATAAATGCAACCAAAAACTAGTCTATGCTTAGCTCGACATGATCAAATCATAGGAAGTTTTTTTTGATAAAAGGTAAAACATTTCCATTAACTCACTACCTAAAGGATCAGATTGTTGAAGCGTAATCCTACTGTAAAATATTGCATAATACAAATTGATAACAATATGATATTGAAAATACGAGTACTTTGACATTTTCCCCTATTTTCATTGTTTCTTATTTCTGGCAAATAATTGATTTATGTTTTGTTCAAGAGATGAGAGAAACAATAAATGTTGGAGAAGGCAAAATCGGTGCTTCAAGGAAACAATGATTAAATTCTAAAACAAAATTGACAGAGGTATACTAGCTATAGCCTATATGTTTGTGTTAATATTTCAGTTTATTGGTAAATTGGTCCATAATCGCTGCTATAAACCTTTTTTATAAACAAATTAAACTAATTTTTATATGTTTGTGATTAGTCAATGATAAGTGTGTTACGTTTTTTATGTAGCCAAAGTTATCCTATAAGTTTTAAATCATTTTTTTTATTAAGGTTTTCTTATATAAGTTTTAGTTATGTATATATAACTGGAAGTTTGTTTTATTGGTTAAGAAAATTATTACGCTCATCATCCCGTCTCTGTCCATAAAGCCGATATCGTTCTTGGGACATTGTTGACAGATCCAATCCCTACCGTACGTCCATTTTTCTTAGGGACAACCTAAAAAATGAAAAATGTTAATGAAGTAAAAAAAATAATTTAAAAAAATAATTTAAAATTAAAAAAATATTTTACCTCCTCGTAAATCTTATCCACTTCAAGTGTGGATAAGGTGACCGGTACTCCATCAGGGGACTGTTGGGTCAGCTGGGTTTGACGCTCTTCAATCCGAGCAATCACATCTTTGTGGAGTTGCTCGGATCTAGGATCTATAAATTGCCCAGCCTTATTCTTGTGGGTCTTCTCGTAAAGCTTCAGATGAGTTGGGAGACGTCCCGTCTCTTTAGCCTAAAAACATTAAAAAAGTTAAAATCAATACTTATTATTTTAAAAATAATTAAAATATTTAATTACCATTTCGAGACGGACATTGGCATGGGTTTTTTGACCCGTTGTGTGAAGCATCGGGTCGTTGCCGTGCTCATCTCGCATCTGACGGGAGGCCGAGCAACTGTTGGCGACTTTGATGGACGACGGGAGGGTCCAGTAACAGATGAGGCCATCCCACACTTCCTTCGTGATCTCCGCGGGTTTTCCTTGCTCATAACCCTTGACGATCCAATCGGTTTTTCAATTGCCCACTGTATCCAACAACCGGGCTTTAGCCTTCCCGGTAAAATTCTTCTTCACCTGTTCATTTACTCCAATGGACCAATTATATTTTTTCTGTAACAGAAAAAATTTAAATTAATAATTAGTTAAAAATAAATAATAATTTAAAAAAAAAATTAAAAATTAACTTACCGCATACATTTTGAACCATGTCTTTCTGACGTGGTCCGGTGTTAACTTCCAGATCGGATGAGGCTCCGAGAAGTAGCCCTTGATGACATCGGTTACGCTCCGAGCGACGCAACCGTCGACTCCAAACCTGAAAAACAAGTTAAAAGTATTTAAATTAATTATTATTGTTATTTAAAAATATACAATATCTAAAAATTTAACGTACATACCACAAAGTTCCGTCCGGTCGATCAGGGTCGAGGATTGGTAAACCTTCTCGGGGTGGCTGAGCGAGAAGGTCCTCGACAGTGTACATGGCGTACGGAGCACTCGGAGGCACCAACAAATCAGGGTGAACGTCCCCGGCCGGAGGAGGTGCGGCTTGAGGAACATGATCATGCGGGTGCTCGGCTGGTGCAGCAAACCGAGGAACGGGTGGTGGTGGCGGAGGATAAACCAGCTGAGAGTCGGGGACTTTCTCCGGACCAGAAGAACTGGGAACTGAAGAAGATGATGGGCCTGGAGCTGATGTACGACTACCAGACGCACCAAAAAGCTGATTGTAGTTTGGTGGACGCTTGCTCTTAACTATCTGAAAAAAAAATCATAAACAACATTTTAATAACAACATTTAACAAATTCCATAAACCTATATAAATTTCCTAAACTAACCACCTATCTAAATTTTCTAACCTAAACTAAACACCCTAGAAAAGAAATAGAGAGAGAATAGAGAGTACCTCTGCTTGAAGGTAAAGAGGAATGAGGGACGAAGTGAGATGAGTTTGGTCGTGTATATATAAGCAATTAGGTTTCCTCGTAAATTCGAAGTGACTTTACGAGGAAACAACAAGGCCCGTGTTTATTTTCCTCGTAAACTCGAAGTAAATTTACAAAAAAATAACAAGGCCCGTGTATATTTCCTCGTAAAAGCAAAAATAATTTACGAGGAGCTAACAAGGCCTGTGTTTTACTTTTCTCGTAAAATCAAAGTTATGTTACGTGTACCTTACAAGGAAAACTCATATTTTTTAAAAGACACACGGGAGAACACAATCCCAGAACCGTTCTTTTCAACTGCACATAACATTCCTCGATCGAAAAACCGAGGAAAAGCTATGCAAAGTTGAAAAGAAAGAAACTAGTGACTGAGCACTCCCGTATGTTTTATGATATCAAATTGATTGTTTTTTTGTGAAACACAAAGGACATATTTATAGAATTTTTTTGTATGTTTAGCTTGGAAGTTGTGATGAAATATATTTACGTGGAATTGACAAGGCCTATGTTTTTCAAATTCCTCGTGAATTCCTCGTGATATAACGAGAAATGAGCGAGGAAAGGTTGTAAATTGATTAGTATTTGGGCAGTTATGAGTTTAGGTTTAAGGGTTTGGAGTGTAGGAGTTTAGGTTTAGTTTTAAGTGTTTGGGGTATTGGAATTTTAGGTAAGGGATTTTAGGTAAGGTATTTTAGGTATAGGTTAAGGGTATTAGGATTTTAGGTAAGGGATTTTGGGTATAGGTTAAGGGTTTGGGTGTAGGAGTTTAGGTTTAGTTTTAACTAAGGGTATTAGGATTTTAGGTATATATTAATGATATTAGGATTTTAGGTTTAGTTTCATGTATAGGTTAAGGGTATTAGGATTTTAGGTTTAGTTTTAGGTATAGGTTTGGGTTGTAGATTTATGGTTTAGGGTTTTAATCCTTATCGTAGTTAAATCCTCGTTAAATAACGAGAACTTTACGAGGAAATCTAATTACGTAGAATTAGCAAGGCGCGTGTTTTTCATTTCCACGTAAAAGCCTCATAAGGTGACGAGGAATTTACGAGGAAATGTGCTTACGTGGAATTTGCAAGGCCCGTGTTTTTATGTTAACTTATTCTCGTAATTTGATTTCCTCGTTAACTAACATTTCCAATAACCCTAAGACCTGAAACCCCAAACTATATAACCAAACATCATCATTTTTCTATAAACTCTTATATATTAAATATATCTAATTAATTAAACACGTGCATTAAGTCATAATCATTTTTTTTTAAAACATCATCATTCAGATACATCAGTCGGATACATCATTCTCGGCATCACTAGAAACATCATCATTTTCTATAAACTCTTTTTCAGCAGCATCATCTGTGGTATCGTCAAGAAGATTTTCGTATTCACGATTATGAGGATCAATGAGAAGGATCATGTCATCCGCTTGTTGTTCAGGTTGCTTGACTTTATTGGTTTGTTCTTCTTGCAAAGGTGGTTCTTCTCCACCGATTATTCGTCCACGAGGTGTCACTTTGATAACGGCTAACCAATTTATTCCAGATTCTCTCATCCGAGGGTAAGGACAGAAGCTAACTTGATCTGCTTGTGAAGCTAATATGAAATGCTCAAATTTGTTGTATCTTCGTCCACCATTGACATCAACTACACCGAATTTGTTCAACCGAACACCTCTGTTGACGACTGGGTTGAACCAGTCACATTTGAAGAGGACGCATTTCAACTTCAATAACCCTGGGAATTTCACTTCAATAATCTCCTGCAAGATTCCGTAGAAATTTGTTTCACCTTTCACACATATTCAATAATTGCTCGTCGCCCGCTGTTTCTCATACTCATATGTATGAAACGTTAACCTCGTGTGAAATACATTAGTGATGTGGTGACCTTTGCATGTGGAACTTGAACTAATTCGTGAAACCATATAGGATAATCTGGATCATCATAATCAACCTGAAAAATTATATATCAGATCGAGCGTCGCTAAATACAAATATAGTCAAACCAACTAGTCTTCCTAGCATTCTTCAGCTGAAACGCATCTGTCATTCCATGATAATATGGACAAGATAATCTTCCATGTGTAGTCCATCCAGACAACATCTCATACGCAGAAAAATCACTTATGGTCCATAAAAGCATCGCTCGCATCGTAAAATTTGTTTTCGTTGAGCAGTCATACGTCCTCACCCCTATAGACCACAAATATTTCAAGTTTTTTATCAGTGGTTGTAGAAAAACATCTAGAGACCTTTTTGGATGCTTCGGACCATGTATTAATATGGTCAAGAATAATAACTTCCTTTGCATGCACATCTCCGGCAGTAGGTTGTATGGCGTAAGAAAGATGGGCCACAATGAATATTGTCTCCCTGACATTCCAAATGGACTAAATCCATCTATGCATAATCCGAGATACACATTCCGGCTGTTGCTGGCAAATTCTGGATATTATTTGTTAAATTGTTTCCAGGCTCTAGCATCTGATGAATGCGCCATCTCACCATCCGTCTGAGTATGCTCGGCATGCCATCTCATCCCTCCAGCAGTCTGCTCAGATTGATACAATCTTTTCAATCTATCAATAATTGGTAGGTACCACATCCTTTGGTACGGTACCCTACTACGTCTTCGTCTTTGCGGTTTGAATCGTGGCTTCTGGCAGAATTGACATTCTTCTAAATTCTCATCATCTCCCCAGTAGATCATGCAATTGTCGATGTAAACATATGTCATCTCCGAAGGCAATCCAAGACTATAAACCAGTTTCTGAATCTCATAATAAGATTCAGCAGACACATTATCTTCCGGCAAATACTCTTTAAACAACTCTGACCATGCATTCATGCAATTTTCAGGTAGATTGTGATCTGTTTTAATATTCATCATTCTAGCAGCCAACAACAATTTAGAAAGACCTTCTTTACAACCACTGTAAAGTGGTTGATTAGCATCATCTAACATTTCATAAAACTTTTTTGCATCTATGTTAGGTTCTTCAACTTCATCATGAACTACAAATGCATCAGTTACCATATCATGAACCCTATCATATTCTACCATTTTCTCCTCCTAATGGTAACTATGTTCATTATGCAAATGATCAACCGGTTATGCATCCTGGAAATTGCTATTACTACTACTATTAGCTTCATTCCCATAACTATAACCTTCTCCATACTGAAACTATATATAGTAATTTGACGTGAAACCTCTATTTATCAAATGCTTCCATACACTTTCACGAGTTGTCAGTTTTGAATTTTTGCATTTTCGACAAGGACAAAATATCTTATCGCTTTCTTGGGTGAGTGGTATAGAATCTGCATTTTGCATAAATGTTTCCAGCCCTTCGAGATATTCTTTCGTCACTCTCCCGTTAACATCTCTATGCGTATACATCCATCTCCGCAACTCGAAAAAATTCCCATCAGCAGACATTTTTTTTTTCTTTTACGTTTTAAGTTATCTTTTTTTTTGGTGTGTTTAAAATGAAACACAAATGGCTCATTTATAGGAATTTCAAAAACTGGTAGGTAAGATTTTACTACGACTTTACGAGGAAATAAATGTTTGGTAGAAGAAAAAAAATGTGTCACTACTAAAAAATAGGTGAAATCGAGATATCGTCTTTAACTGGACGTTAAATGTTTCCTCGTATTTTACATGCTAATTTAACGTCAGATTTATGAGGAAAACGATATTCCTCGCAATGTCCTCGGCAAAGTATGTCGATTTTACGAGGAAAACGTTTTCTAGTAAAATTACAATGAAACTACGTGAGAAAATAATGTCCACGTTACTTCAACGTAACTAACACGTAAATTTACGAGGAATGTTTTTCCTCATTAATTTTCTTCGCTACGGATATGCTTTCTTGTAGTAGTGTAGGTTAATTTATAATAAACATCTCAACAAATCAAATGACCCAACAATAAAGACCAATACACATATATTACAAATAAAGCCCAATAAATCATTACGATACTCTATGATCACTAATTCCCAAAATCATCATTCAAACCAATACCAATTTTTAAATTGCCAAGGAAAACATAAACTCCCTAACTAAAAAATCTTAAAAAATCAATTACACATTAAAAAAAATCCCAATCACCAACCCAATTTCTGAAACTTCCCAAAATTACAAATTAATAACACACCATATCAAAGTAATAACTTAACAATATAAAACCAAACACATCTACCAGAAACCCACCACCGCAATCTCTTCTTCAATTCCATCAATCTGACCAAAATAAGAGTACACCAAAAACCACCGCCTAAGCACCATGAGGTCTCCCTCCCCAACTTCTCACATGACAACAACACACAATCATATTTCCAACCATCATACCTTGCATCGTTGTTGTTTCCCCCACACCGACAGAAGGTAATACAAGTTAAAACAAAAGCCCATTATCAATATAACTCCACCCTCACACGTTCTTCGTCTTATTATTTTTTTATTCAACATATGTCAAATTGTTTTTCCTCTTTGGTGATAAAATCTTAGGCCATAGGTAATAACAAAGACATATGCACTCAACTACCATAACACCATCAAAGAAGCGAAGCTTGCATCAGAATCAATAATCGTTCAGATCTTTGCCATGTGACCCACCACAAATCACAAAAACAATAATGCTTACCTATGGACAACTTTCATTTGTTTTGACATACAAGTTTCTCAAAATTATATTACCTTATAATTTCTGCTACTATTTTAAAATAATTGTTTCACGGCCCCAACAGGAACAAAAACTCGAAGGAAGAGTGCCTTTGCCTACGTCCAACACAACACACCAACAATTCGAAGAAGGAGAAATATATCTTATTAGATATTTTAATGTCATTCCAAATAACCATCGGTACAAGCTTACCGTTCAGCCATACATACTCCCGATCAATGAGACAACAATTATTACACTAATAAAAGAAAACATTCCTACCATTCCTTCATACATATTCCAACCACAACCCTACATCCAGCTGCTCAGCTTAGCAAGAGAAACAAACTTCCTCCCAGGTAAAAATTTCAATACTCATACCTCTCTCACATACTAAGAAATTCACTAACTAGGTTTGCAAAATACTATCCCCCAGATGTTATTGGCCAAATTAGAATCATCCACGGAAGTGATATATGCAATCATAATACTTATTTATACAAGATATTTATACAATACAAACATAATTTTTAGATCAAAAATGATACTTCTTACTCTATAGGACAAAGAAGCGGCTCATTTTAGAGACTTACAACACATCTCAAACAGGAAATACCAAGCCGTAATCATAACAAGTGTCAATCCACAGTTATATGAAGGTAATATACTACACTTAAATATTATCCCTAACAAAATGCTTACAAACATTTCACTATTACAGGAAAATTATCACTCGCCACAACACCAGAATCCAACTTCTATTGTTACAACGACATCAACATCATACAACGCTTGAAAAGGAGGACTAAACTTATACCCTTACCAAAAGGCATGGCTCCACATGGGATCAAAATGCAAGAGAGGAATAAACCACAATAAACATTTCCAAAAAAAAAATATTGATTGCTAAACAAATTAACGTACCCTCTAATGATTTAAATGTTTTCTTAACAATAATAATTTCAAATTTACTGTTATTTTTTTAAAAAATTAGCAGTAACCTATTAAGGATCAATCATATCAATGATTGATTTACGATCTCATGTATTAAGGAAACCATATATTCTTGTCAATAACTCTATCTCTGTAAACCCTAAGACAAGGACATGTATATAAGTCCTCTTGTATAGCAGTATCAATACATATTCAATATAATCTCTTACATGGTATCAAGAGCCATACGATCTCTCTAAATTTTTCTTTTTGTTCCTTTACAAACATCATGAGTTCTTCTGCAAACACATCTCCTACCATTGTTACTGAAACCATCAGTACAAACACTCAAACACTTCTCACGGTGAACATGGCTAATGTGTCCAAACTCACCTCAAGCAATTACCTCATGTGGAGTCTCCAAATCCATGCTCTTCTTGATGGCTATGACCTCTCAGGATATGTCGATGGCTCCATAACCGTTCCTCCAGCCACAATAACCAATGAAGACCAGATCTCGGCGAATCCCGCATACACACTTTGGAAACGCCAAGACAAGCTGATCTACAGTGCTCTCATAGGCGCCATCTCTCCTTCCCTGCAACCTCTTGTGTCTCGTGCGGCAACTTCCTTTGAAGCATGGACGACACTGGCATCTACCTATGCAAAACCAAGTCGGGGTCATATCAAACAATTGAAAACACAGCTCAAACACTGGAAGAAGGAGAACAAGACAATTGATGTCTACCTCCAAGGCATCACAACCCGTCTTGATCAACTTGCTATTCTAGGCAAGGCAGTCGATCATGAAGATCAAATTGATCTCATCCTGGAAGGTCTCTCTGAGGATTACAAACCAGTGGTAGACCAAGTTGAAGGAAGAGACGCTCCACCATCCATCACGGAGCTCCATGAGCGCCTTCTCAATCATGAGGCTAAGCTCCTCATGACAGGAGACATCCTTCAATCTCCTGCTCCTGTCACAGTTAATGTTGCTCAGACCAGAAACAACAACAACAACAACAACTACAGGAATCAGTCCAAGTCAAGAAACAACAACCACTGGGCGCCACAAACGTATCAACAGTGGAATACCAATCAACAAACCAATCGCTCGGAATCAAAAGGACCTCGACCGTACCTTGGTCGTTGTCAGATTTGTGGTGCCCAGGGACACAGTGCTAAGAGGTGCACCCAACTCCATTCCTATCAAGCAGCAACTCAACACCAGCAGCAACAGAGTCCATTCATGCCGTGGAACCCGAGAGCAAACTTCACAGCTGCAACACCGTACACTGCCTCCAATTGGCTTCTAGACAGTGGTGCTACACACCATGTCACGTCCGATCTCGCTAACCTCTCACTCCATCAACCCTACCAAGGTGGAAATGATGTTATGATTGCTGATGGATCTACGGTTCCAATTCACCAAACTGGTTACACAACTCTACCTGCTTCCAATCGATTTCTAGACCTACATAAAGTTCTCTATGTTCCAAATATAAGTAAGAACCTTATCTCAGTCTATCGATTATGCAATTCTAATGGAGTTTCTGTGGAATTTTTCCCAACCTCTTTTCAGGTGAAGGATCTGACAACGGGGGTTCCATTGGTCTGCGGCAAAGCTAGAGCAGAGCTCTATGAGTGGCCCTTGCAAACTCCTCAAGTCAATACATCGGTCGCGTCTCCGAGTTCCAAAACTACACTCGTGTCTTGGCACTCTCGATTGGGACACCCATCTTCTTCTATTCTGAATAATGTTGTTTCCAGCTTTTCTCTACCTGTTTCCTCTCCTTCTCAAAAACATTTCACCTGCAATGATTGCTTTATCAATAAAACCCACAAACTCCCATTTTCTCAATCTACAATCACCTCAAAAAGACCATTGGAATACCTTTACTCAGATGTTTGGAGTTCCCCCATTATATCTTCTGAAAACTTCAAATATTACCTCCTGATCATTGACCACTTTACCCGCTACACATGGTTGTTCCCACTGAAACAAAAGTCACAAGTAAAAGAAACGGTTATGGTTTTCAAAAATCTGGTCGAAAACTACTTCCAACAGAAGATAGGAACTTTTTACTCAGACAATGGAGGAGAGTTCATTGCGCTTAAACAATTCTTTCAAGCAACTGGTATCTCACACTTCACCTCACCGCCTCATACGCCAGAGCATAACGGCCTATCAGAACGAAAACATCGTCATGTTGTTGAGACGGGCATGACTCTTCTTTCCAAAGCATCAGTTCCGAAGAAGTATTGGCCCTTTGCGTTTGCAGTTGCTGTCTACCTTATAAACAGAATGCCCTCACCAACCATATCAATGCAGACGCCATTCCAAAAGCTTTTTGGTAAGCTCCCCAATTACCAGAAACTTCGCATTTTTGGATGCGCTTGTTATCCATGGTTGAAACCATATACGAGACATAAGCTCCAAAATCGCTCCAAAAACTGCGTCTTCTTTGGCTATTCAGCTACACAGAGTGCATACCTCTGTTACGATCCAGAAGATGACCGAATGTACATCTCCCGGCATGTACAGTTTGACGAGACCATCTTCCCTTACTCACAGACCACGCACTCGACCTCTACGGGGACAGACAATAATGGAGATCAATCATCGCCACAGACCACTACGCCGATACTAATCGCTTTGCCTCAGCAACCGCCGCTGCAAAACCCCCCACCGGCCCCGTTGTTAGCTCCTTCACCGGTCATGCCCGCATCACCACAATCGCCATTGTCGTCTTCGACTCAGGTATCGTCTCTCAACCCTACATCTCCTTCTGTTTCTCTCTCCTCTGAGCCCACTGCTCCAGATCAAAATGGGCCGCAACCCACGGCCCAGCAAAACCAATACCCACAAAATACACAATCCCCATCAGCAAATACCCACAATCTGTCAAGCCCAATACCCAACTCTCCCTCTTCCTCCTCCTCCGTCATCCCTACCAACTCGCAACCAGAACCCGAACCACCAAACACTCATCATAACCACCATCCGATGTCTACCCGTGCCAAATCCGGCATTACAAAACCAAACACAAAATATCTTTACGTCTCAAAACTATCATCAAACACAGAACCCAGAACGATTAATCAAGCTCTCAGTGATGAACGGTGGAGGAAAGCAGCGACGTCTGAAATCAATGCTCAAATTGGGAACCATAGCTGGGATCTTGTTCCTCCGCCACCGTCTCATGTCACGATTGTCGGCTGTCGTTGGATCTTTACTACGAAGTATAACCCAGATGGCACAATTCTTCGCCCCAAAGCACGTCTAGTGGCAAAAGGCTACAATCAACGTCCCGGCTTGGATTACGCAGAAACGTTTAGCCCCGTTATCAAGTCGACGACAATACGCATTATCCTCGGAGTTGCAGTAGATCAGAATTGGCCAGTGAGACAACTAGACGTAAACAATGCTTTTCTCCAAGGTACACTCACGGATGAAGTATACATGACACAACCACCAGGCTTCATTGACAAGGACAGACCACACTATGTATGTCGTCTTCGGAAAGCTATTTACGGACTCAAACAAGCCCCGAGGGCATGGTATGTCGAACTACAAACCTTCCTAATCAACTCTGGTTTCCATAACTCTGTTTCTGACACATCCCTATTCATCCTCAAGCATGCCAAATCTGTTGTCTACATATTGGTATATGTAGATGACATCTTAATTACTGGTAACGATAGTAATCTTATCTCGCATACACTACAAGCTATTGCTAATCGGTTCTCAGTCAAAGAACATGAAGATCTTCACTACTTTCTTGGGATTGAAGCAAAGAGAGGAACCGTGGGTCTTCATCTCAACCAAAGGCGATATATTCTTGATTTGCTACAACGTACAAACATGCTTGGTGCCAAACCTGTTTCCACCCCTATGGCGACAACCCCAAAACTGACTCTTCACACTGGCACGCGACTATCTGATCCAACAGAGTATAGACGTGTTGTGGGCAGCCTTCAGTACTTGGCATTTACAAGACCAGACCTCTCCTTCACGGTAAACCGTCTTTCACAATTCATGCATGCCCCGACAACTGATCACTGGAATGCAGTCAAACGCACGCTACGTTATCTGGCAGGAACAGTTGATCACGNGACTCTTCACACTGGCACGCGACTATCTGATCCAACAGAGTATAGACGTGTTGTGGGCAGCCTTCAGTACTTGGCATTTACAAGACCAGACCTCTCCTTCACGGTAAACCGTCTTTCACAATTCATGCATGCCCCGACAACTGATCACTGGAATGCAGTCAAACGCACGCTACGTTATCTGGCAGGAACAGTTGATCACGGCATTCTCCTACGACGAGGTAACTCCATGGTTCTTCATGCTTTTTCTGATGCAGATTGGGCTGGGGATACTGATGATTACATTTCAACCAACGGATACGTCGTATACATTGGACACCAACCGGTTTCTTGGTCCTCTAAGAAGCAGAAAACAATTGCAAGGTCTTCCACGGAGGCAGAATATAGGTCTGTGGCTAATACCTCCTCCGAGCTCATATGGGTCTTCTCGTTGCTACAAGAACTGGGTCTACGAATTACACAAGCTCCCACCATATATTGTGACAATGTAGGTGCCACTTACCTATGTGCTAACCCCGTCTTCCACTCTCGTATGAAGCATGTAGCTTTGGACTACCATTTCATAAGGAATCAAGTTAAATCAGGGGCATTAAGAGTTGTTCATGTCTCCACTAAGGATCAGCTTGCAGATGCAATGACAAAGCCACTTTCAAGACCGGTTTTCAACTCTTTCGCAAGCAAGATTGGAGTGGCAAAACCCCCTCCATCTTGAGGGGGTGTATTAAGGATCAATCATATCAATGATTGATTTACGATCTCATGTATTAAGGAAACCATATATTCTTGTCAATAACTCTATCTCTGTAAACCCTAAGACAAGGACATGTATATAAGTCCTCTTGTATAGCAGTATCAATACATATTCAATATAATCTCTTACATAACCAACATCCCTTTATTATACAAACAATATTGGTTAATGCTACAAGAAAACCTTTCATATTAAAACCCCAATACATTTACTATGTTAGCTTAAAACTATTCAAACAAATAATTATAAAAAACAAATTAAAAAAAAAACTCAAGAACTAAATAGAAATTTAAAAAAATTCAAAACATGCGCGGACCCCGACTCTAGTTAATATAAACACCTCTCTTATCCGACGCAACAAATAAAGATGATTTCATTTATCCACTCAAACATGATGAAACTAAGGTGCAAAAATATGTCACCGGGGTTGTCTATTAAAGTGGTAATAAATGGATTGAATTATTTTTATAATATAAACTTTTTAATGTTGGTAGTCGACAAAAAAATGGATACATGGTGGTGAATGATGCACTTTTGAGTTTAAACTATTCTTTGACGATACACGTTTAGTCCACGAATTTTACATCCACAAGGTGAAGACCCCACAACATCTGTCTCCCTCTTTCTTTCTATCAGATTTGTCTCTTTAAATAGTTTTCTCATTCTTTGCTTATTCGTTACATCGACACTTTTCAGATTTTCTCATTCTACAAATCAAAACACATAGAGTAAAGTACTATGAAGCTAATGAACAACCAGAGTTTGAAGAGAGGCCAGTTTCAGGAATGGGGAAAGCGAATGGGAAGCTCAACTGCGGTTTCAGAGACAGTAGGAGGCTCAGAGGAAAGAACTGCGATAGTGGCGTTTGCGTTCACATGTTGTGGGAAACCTCCTCGCGTTCTAGTGAAGCAGTTTGTTTTGAGGCTGAAATCGCTGTTGAGATTGTCACTGAATAGTGTTAATAATAATAATAATATTCAGTATAGCTATGATCTTCGAAGCTATCATCTGAACTTCGACGACGGTTGGTCTCGTCGATGGTGATATCAAACAAACGGAAAATTAGTTAAAATATAAGGAGCCTTTATTTTTCACATTTGTGTATATACTTAGTCTCGATCTGGAAACTATGTTTTGATTATTTATTCGTGTTTTCTTGCGTGCATAATTGCAACGTCTGCTAATTTTTCTTTTTATGCTATGTATTTGTATAGTTGTTAATCCAAAATGCATTTTCTTTTTGATCCAAATAAATGTTAAATATGAAAACATGTAATATGCCGACACTCAGGGTTCGGATGATGACGGACCACTACAAAAAATCTCAACATATATCTGTGTATATATATTTTTTTATTACTATTAAAACTGCACCACAGTTGCACTGCAGTTTTCTCGCATGTTACCTTCAAAGTAAGATGAGAGAGTTAACACTTAATAGCTAAGAGCACCCTCAACCCTTAACAGTTAAAAATTAGGGGTGCTTAATTTTTTTTTTAAAAAAAAAAAAAAAAAATTTAAAAACGAGCCAATTATGGGCCGCCACGTGTCAGTGGGACCCGCAAACAATGCAAGTACCAGCTCCTAATCAAACTTCCTAAGCACCTTCTTAGTGAGACCCACCTATTATTAAATCTATTTTCTCTTAAACCCCCCTAAGCACTCCCTTAAGCACCCCAATTGATAATGCTCTAACGCAAACCAGTGCTCTCCCCTAACTACGCAATATTTTAATTTACTAATGCAAAATTCTAATATATTTGCATAAGTCACCAATCAGAGATATTACAATGATGAAGACGTTTTTTTGTGAAATACGCTTTTAAAAATTTGTTTTTTGTTTGTTTTGTTTGGCATTAATAACGCCAATTTTTTACCCTACTGCTATTATAATGCGGTACACACTAAGGTGGGGGTATTGGTTTTAAGAATTGACTAGAATTAGAAGGAATCAGACTTTCAATTAAATTCTTGTGTTATTCAAGGGAAAATTGCCAAAACCAACCTAAAACTTGGATTCAAATGCAAAAGTGTACCCAAACATCAATCAAATGCAAAAGTAACCTAAAAATGTAGTGATTACAACAGCCCCCTTATGACCAAAAAAAAAAACTATATGCGTTTTTACCTTTATAGCCTATTTAAGTCTTCCGTCTTTTTAAGTCTTCTGTGATTTTGTAAGTCTTCTAAGAAGACTTACATGTAAGTCTTCTCGCTTAGTAAATTTAAAAAATAATTTATAAATTATATAAAAAATATTTTTATGGAGGAAAAATCTAAATCATGTAATAA
>MU106148.1:9442-55758 GCA_012274485.2 Sinapis alba | reverse complement strand
GAACCAGATCTGAAAAAATAAATAATTTCTTCTTAAATTTGGTGAGATTCATGTTTAACTTCTCCAAGTACATATCATTTCTTAGTGAAAGTTACATACTTGTTCTTGACCAAGAATCATGAATTTTAGTAACATTAATAAGTTTATAAATTTTAAAATCAAAAAGTTGGGATTTTGGGAAGTAATAAGAGAGAAAGTGAAAGGAAAATAGTTTGTGTGTGTAAGAAATAAGTATATAAAGATGTAGATGTTGATTTTAGAAGCATTAAAAGCTTCAAATTGGTTGTTCATGGTGGTTGGTATATTGAAGCCAATGACAATATTGTAAATACTTGATGAAGATGAGGATGATATAGTAATACAATCATTTTCAAAAAAAAAAAAGTAATGGCATTTTCGTGAATTATCCGAACTTCTAGGGTGAAAAAGGAAAATGGAAATTTCAAAAAAACCATGGGTTGGTTTTGCAATTGAGTTCAAGTTTTGAGTCACTTTTGAAAAAAGCCCGTTATTCAATCATAGATTTCAGCAATTCTTTGCAATTCTTTTGTTATTGGATTTAGTAATTTTCTAATTCCATTAAATGTTTGTGTTATTCAATTTTCAGTGGATTATATGGTAATTGTATTTGAATGGAATTTAATGGAAAATTTCTTTAAAATTGCAAAGGACCAATTCTCTGCCTTAAGGTTGGAATTTGAAGATGATTTTTATATTTTTATATATCGGATATATACGTCAAAATTATTGATCATTATAATAAAAAAAGATTTAAAAACATAATTTTCATTATAAATTTACAAAAATTGTTATTATCTTGATAAATAATTATAAAATATATTATATCATATTTTTTCCCGTAGAATTTTCTTATCCACAAATGACTACATATTCACATAGTAATACAAAATTAATTCGACTATTACTATTTTTCACTTAGTCAAGTTTTTATTCAATTTTTTTTTCTTACATAATTTCACTTTTTATATTGAATAAAATGATTAAAGTCTTTGTTTATCAAATTTTTATAAAATTTTGATCTTCATGTAAAAAAAATAGTTTATAGAATTTATAGGAATTGATATGTATCAAAATTATTTGAATTCTTTTAAAATCCAAAGCATCATAATTAGACATAAATTTTTTGTGAAATACCATACTCTCGTGCTTAATAATAAAAAATTAACTTTTCATTTATTTATTTTACTAATAAAATATATTATAGTAACAATACATATATTTAATTTTATGGTTACTCATATATTTTTTGTATTGGATTTTTTGTTACAAAACATTTCAGTTAAAAATAAAAATAAATAAATATATATACATATTATTGTAAATGATTTTTAAATGCTACAACATAATCAATAAAATTATATTAATATTTTTAGTTATTTTTCTTGTCAAAACTACACAACTTTTTCTATTAAAACTACATTACATTTTTTTTATCAAAACCATATTTATCACGTAAATGAATTACTGCTGCTATACTCTACCACACTCTAGTATAAATTAAAAAATGCATACGTTGATAAAAAAATAAAATATATATACAATGACAAAAAATATAAAATATAAATACAAAGATAATGACTTTTCACCAACCAGCTGAATTTCCCACATTTCTTTTTCCTCGCATCTTCTTCTGACATAATATATATATAATACATATACAATGATAGTTCTATAAAAAAATGGTCTATTAGTTCAGATGGTTAGATCATTGTGCTAAGAACGCAAATGTCACAAGTTTGAAACCTATATATACCATTTTTAAGATGTTATACTTTTTTTTAAGGAAAATATTATTTTTACAGGATTAATTACTACTTTTAGTTTATTTATCGCATAGTACATATAATTTTTTTCAATTGGACGAGTCTTTAAACAAGTTAATTTTACCAACTCTTTTAATAAGATATCCTTTTTTACATATGCAATGAATTCACTAGGCAATACCATAGGGGTATTCATCATGCATGGTACTGGCACCCAAAAAAAAGTTGGGAAGAAATCACTATGATATGAAGGGGGGAATGTTTTATTTTTTCCCTGATGTTTTATTTTTATTTTACGTTAGTTTAACATGATATTGTTTTAAATTGAGGGTAAAATAAACTTTTAAGGGGATTTCTCTGAAGTTTGAAGGTCTAAACGGGCATAATATAGAATTGTTGACATGTTGCATGGTTATTAACATATAAATTAAATAATCTTATATTGGGTCAGCTCGTTTAGACATGTTCTGTTAATAGATCTCTCTTGTTGATCAAAAATGGATCTCTGCACAACAAGTATTCATTATGCCACGATATAGTAAATTTGTGGGTTTATCTTAAAAAGATTGGAGGAAGATGATTGTGACATTCTATGGGAGAAACAACTCAAAAAATCATTCCTTATATATTACTAGGGGTTTGCCCGCGCTTCGCGCGGAAGATTATATATATTTAGCTTAATTTTAGTATTTTTAATATTTTTGATATGTTTATTTCAGAATCTTATATCTCTCATATATAATTAACTAATTAATATGATGATGGTTTTTATATTTCTCATATATAATTAAATAATTAAAATGATGATGGCTTTTAATATCAATTATTGAACATGAAAATGACATATATTCATTTCTAAATTGTTGATATAAAAACTTACATGTGATATAAAAGTTATATTTTTTAATTCTTTTGTTGTTTGTGTTTCTGTTTTAATTTTGGTTTTGGGTGAGGAGTGATTATATGTGATGAGATTTATTATGTTTGATTAAGTTGTTTGTTTCTATGTTTAGTTGTTGCAGTGAGTGCCATATAAGATATGTGCGCTGAGGTTTACATGGCGTTTTTTTTTTTAATGATTTTGAACATATAATTGGTGGGTTGTATGGGTCATTTTGTTTTGAATTAGTCAAAGGCTTTACTCTTACATTTTGAACCGGCTATGGTATACTGATGATTATTTAATTGGCGGTCATTTTTCTTTGATTTTTTAGAAAAAGTTATGGAGTTTTAGGTGTGGGTTTGGTTCTAATAGTTTGGCCCGCTGATTTAAACTTAATGAATCCTCTTTTTCATATTTTATTTTCCTTAAAAAAATTCTCTTTAAAAATAAATAAATAAATAAATTTCGCTAACCTTTTTCATTTTTGCTTGTATTTTGTAATTGTATAGGTTGACGTAGTTGAAGAAGGCGGTGATAGCTTGAGGTTTAAGAAAGGGCATACTATTGCTACAATCACTCGTTTACGGTGAAATTGGGGTTGAAGGGGGATATGGTTGTAGTGTTGAATTTTTTCAAGTGGATAAGGGGTATTAAAATATAGTAATAGTTTTTATTGCCTGAATACAAAGAAGGATGGTTGGTGTTATTGTGGGTGCTTTTGTTGAGTTTTGCATATTTGAGTTTGATAATAAATTGTTCCAAAAACTTGCAACTAACGAAATCTATGGGGTTGTAATGAATAGAGAATTGTAAAAGAACATTGGAGGAAATGACGTGAAAAGTAATAGTTTGAGAACTCAGACCTTGCTAAAATAACTATTTGCATTTAGTAATAGTTTGAAAGTGACGTGAAAAGTCCCTGAAAAGTTATAGCTTGAGAACTCAGACTTTGCTAGAACTCTTGTTTAGCTACTTGGTTGTCTTTCTTTTGACGTTTCGTCTTTGTCCGGCGATAAGTTTTTTTTTGTTTTAAGCTTGTAGTTAGCCCAACAGCTATTAAGTCTGTAAACTTGTAATTCCAGTTATGGGCCTTTTGTTCCAACTTTTACAGGTGATGATTAATGAAACGTTAGTTTTAAAAAAATATTTGCATTTAACAAAGTAAAAGAGTTGTTCTATCCGGTTCTCAGAAGTTTGGACACTACAACTTTGGGGACTTTCAAATTCCTATTTCTCTGCGGAACTAAATGTGCATGTTTATTAAGGTGATGGTGACCTGCAGAATGGAACTATGTGTTAGAAAAGGCAGCCAAATGGTGTGACAAAAGTCGAATTGGTTGAAGAAGATTGGTCCATTTATCCGAGCTAGGAGGTGGGAACCTTTTAAAGTCTCTCATTTGATTCCTAGCTAGTCTCGCAGCTTTTCCAAGGTGAGCTGTGTCCAAAAGTGGGACTCAAAGGTTTTTGATCATGTAAACTTTATATATAGGAAGTGTACTTACATCCAGAGAATAGGAACATGATTCCAAACCTGCAACTTTTCCATTTTTCTGAATGTTGTAGTAAAGGGGTTGTAATATATTTATCTTTTAACCATGGCATTTTGCTCCATAGTCTTTGAAACATAAAAAAATGGAGAACACATAGAATCTTAGCTAAAGTGTTCGTGTACTGAAGATATGTAACATATATTGCAATACCTCCCTCTATCTTCGCAAACTGTGAAGGTCCCGCTGATACATTCATGAATTGTTGTTCTTGTCGTGTAATTACTCTTTCTGGAAGGTTGTCCGGTGTTAATTCTCTTCCTTTTTCTTTTTGTTCACCATCTTAAACAAAAGGCTGCTCTGTGTTTGAAGCTAGACATTGTTAAAGTTGTTCTCAGCTCTAATCTGGGTGATGACTCTTGATATTAGTAATTGTTCTAACTTCTTATTAAGGTGATCTGCAACATAATCAAATACACTCACACAGACCGTAGCCCCCTGCAGAGTTGTAACAGTTTATAATTAGACAAACTCCATTGACTAACCCAAGAATATACAAACTTAAAACTTTGAAACCAAAGTTTCGGCTACCGTACCCGTGAAGTTGGATTGTAACCATTACACGCCTGATACTCATCTGCCTAATTAATTTCAAATAAACGGTGACTCGGGATGCAATAATTTAAAACCCAAAAAAGCTACAGATTAATCGAAACATGAGAAGTATGACAAACCCGGCAAGTTAACGTTTCTATTAGCCAAAGCCATTAGCTGCTCATATTTCCAAAACCTAAAATGATCAGTTGGGATGAAGACTGTTGTTTCAGCAAGCTCAACAAACTTGGTCTGGTCATCAAAGCGAACAGAACATGGTGAGGCCAACAGTTTGAAGTGGCTATTGCTTCTTAGCACATCAAATACGCTCAGCTCATAGATTCCTCCTTCCTTCAGCAGGAAGTTAATACACCAAATTGACCCTTTGAACCAACGTTGACTGATAACTAAAAATAGATTCTTAGGTGGCTACTTTCATAAAAATGAATCATTAATAGACTAAATCAAAGAATGAATTTACAGAATAGTTACCTTTCCATCGAGGAAAACCCAGTCCACCCATGAGCTCTCCACCCATGAGCTCTCCACCCTTTTCACATTCGTAGCCTCCCTAAACGTAAGAAGACGTGTTACAACGGCCTCTTTGCAATGACCAACCTTCAGATCGGATAATTGGATCTGAGTAATCGTCATTCCTGAATATTCTTATACATATATTTTGCAGGACAATGATTTCACAAAGATTTGTGAATTCGCTCCAGGACCTAAATGACATATATCTTTATATATAGTGCAATCATTTGACAGGGGAGGTGAGAAATCTGCATTGAAGAACATGTAGTGGAGTCAATTGATTGCCACCATCATCACTATGCATTACTCCGTCAGACTAATTGCAGAGAAATGGATCCGTAGAGGGTGACGCTTGGTTTCACAAAAGAAAGAGTAAACTCAGGTTTTTGGTGGGCTTAAAGTATTAGGTTTTGAGCCCATGTAAAAACCCATCATAAACAAAGCTTGCACTCTTTTTTTTTTTGAAGACACGTGTTGCCTCCTAGTAGAACTATTTAGTGACGTGGATCCCTCAGGAGTGAGTTACGTTCTTCTTTATAATATTAGATTTGAGAATCATTACAATATTTTAGTTATAACACATGTCATCACGAAAATGTTTTTTAAATTCCCTAGAAAATATGTTGGTCCGTCTAACATATATTATACTTCTCATAAAATTAATTGATAACGTACAATTATTTTTTCTTACTTTCTTTAAATAAAAACTACGTAATTGACTAATATGACTAATATATATATATATATATATATATATATATATATATATATATATATATATATATATATATATGACAAATATTGATTTTAATGGTAAGGATTTGATAAAAATTTGGGTATCCTCCATCATTTTGATTAATTTTTTATTATTAAAATAAATTAAACAATCACATAACTATATAATAAAAATTTAATATTTTTTATATGTTATATTCAGATTTTTTTAAAACAACTATACATTACTAAAACTGTTAAAAACACATTCAAAATTGGCCGTTATGCTTGAATACGACCCCGCCTCCATCTCGAGTCAGACTCTAGTCTCCGGCAACCATTGCTATATTCAACCAGAAATTTACTTTCTAGTCCAGGCATGTAAGGTCTCAGTACATCACTTCTTCTCCAGCGACTGAGACATCCCTAGAGACAGTTTTCAACTTTTTTCAAACCCCATTGACTGGGTTTTTCAACGTCGATTTGACTTCCGTGCGTTCCTTCGAATGCGGCCTTTAATTAAGACTACCAATGAACATTTCTCTTTGGGTTTCTTCTCTCCTTAGTCATCTTTATCTTATATTATATTTTAGTTATTCTCACCTTTCAGTTTTCGACGGTTTCTCTCCGGCTGTATTTGACTTAGTCATTTGGACCTTTAATTTTAATATAATCTGTTGTTCAAAAAATAAAATTATGATTAATAGTTTTAAAATTTTATTATAACAAAATAAAATCTATACTAGACTAAAAGGGGAATATAAAGCCTTTAGAGCTATGCCACATGGGCACAAAAAATCCTCCAATTAAAACATTAAAAATATCCATGTCATTAAATAAATTTATACACTCAACCCATAAAAAATATTTCTACATTATTATATTTTTGTGATTAAGAGAAATAATCCAATATATATATCTTATAATAAATACTTAAAAATTAATTATTCTTCAAATAATATTAAAAAAATAAATTAAATGATATATAAAAAAATATATGTTACATAAAAATAAATACTTAAATATAAACTTTTTGGATATTTTAATAAAGAGTTAGACATGATTATTAAAATATTAATAAAATTAGAAACTTTAACCAAAATATTTAAAATTAAATCAAATGATATATAAACAAATATATATTACATAAAAATAAATACTTAAATATAATCTTTTGGACATTTTAATAAAGAGTTAGACATGATTACTAAAATAATAATAGAAAATTCAAAACTTTAACTATTACATCTAAACTAATATATATTAGAACACAAATTAATATTATTTTAAATAAAAAATATTTCTATATTATTATATTTTTTGTGATTAAGAGAAATGATCCAATATATATATCGTATAATAAATACTTATAAATTACTTATTCTTCAAATAATATTTAAAATTAAAATAATGATATATAAACAAATATATGTTATATAAAAAATAAAACTTAAATATATTTTTTTGAATTTTTTAATAAAGAGTAGATATGATTACTAAATTATTAATAAAAAATTAAAAACTTCAACCATTACATCTAAACTAATATATACTAAAACAAAAATTATTGTTATTTCAAATAAAAAAATATTTCATTCCATTTTTCAAAAATTATATTAAAATAAATAAATAATAGATTAAATATTAAAACAATTAAATTAATATTTAAAATGACTGACATCTTATAAGTATTTAGTTAGAGAAAGTCGTACAAACCCTAGAAATTTGTTTTTCACGCAGACAAAGCTTCGTCGTAGATTTTTCACCATCTTCGCCTATATGATTCCCATTTCCCACCTCTGTTTCATAACCTCACCTTCCATCAATTCTCTTCTTTAATCTAACTTAATGGTTTCGTTATGTCTTCTCATCGTTCTCCTTCTTTATAATAAAGATCCACATAGGCAAATTAAATGAGTCTATCATAAATCTTTATATTGCCATGTCATTAAACGATTTATACATTATTATATATATTGGGGGAAAAAATACTTTTACACTTTGTTTGATACCAAAATTAAATTTTACCATCAATCTAGAGACATTTTCACAATACCTAAATCATTAATGGTCAAATGACTAAACTAACCTTTTTAATATATTTCTGATTTCCCCAATCTTAATGTCTCATTGTCGTCTTCTTCGTTAAGTTTCGGTGTCATCTTCATCAAGCCTCGCCGAACCACCAGATCCGCCGGATTTGGGATATGTCATGGTGGAATCAAATCTTGTGACAGTCTCCTTTGAGTATGATGTTTCATCTTCTATGTATGGCCTTGATTTGATTTAGGTTACGATAGGGATGGACTTGAGGGTTGTTCCGACGGAGGAGTGGTGGGAAGAACGAGGGAGATATTCTAGCCTCAACGGTGAACATGACCTAGGCCTTATGGTTACGGATTTTCTCGAGACGGGAGGTGTTGGAAGCGGTGGTGGTGGTGGTGATTCGTGGTGTAGCAGCAATAGTGATTCTGGATTTCCGGATCCTTCTTACCTTTCCGATACGATTCAGGTATCTTAGGGCGATTTGGTTGATTTTATTGGTGTTAGTATACAAATTGGGATCGTTTAGTTGATGAGGTTCCTTATGATCATGTTGAAGGGTAGAGGATAACGATGGAAATGGTAGACTGGATAATAGTTTTGCAGTGCTTGGACATATGGTTTAGTATGATGCCTTTAGCTTGCTATAGATTGTTGGTTCTTGATTACTGAAGGAAACATCCAAGTATATGCCTTATGCGGCTGCTTATAATGTTCTCCTTGCCATTTCAGAATAAAAGTACAACAAAGAACATCACAGATTTTGTTTGAATGGTATCTTTTCATATTTGCTAATCACATTCCAATGGATAGCACTTGCCTAGAGAATTGTTGCCAGTGTGCTCTCTTCTGATGCTTATAATGTTCTTGCAACTCCACACCCCTTTGTTGCTGAGGATTTACTCACAATTTCAAGACTCATCAAAATGGTGTACGATCACCTTTGTAGCCAAGTTTCTTGCTACTCTTTATGCCTTAATTGCTGCAACATGTTCAGGTAGAAGTTCACCGAGTGTGTCCTCTGATTCCTGTTGCTTCAGAGTAAAAGATACACAAAAGTGATGAGAAAACTGCTGGAAAGCTGTAAGGAAACTGAAGGTGCTTGAAACTTTACTCTCTTGAAGCTAATCTAATAAGTATTGGATGTATAAGTATTGGTTGTGTGTTGTAGTAACCAAACATAGTATAAAGATTTGAGATTATGAAACAAGAACATTGTTGATGACTTGAATGTTGATCTCATTTATAAGAGTGTATAAAGACTTATAAATCTTGTATAACAATTTATACATAGTTTAGAAGAATTTTTAAATATTCTTTAAATACTTGTAAAATCTTTGCTGACTTTAAATATTTTGAACATCTATGAATCTTTTCAGTTTATAAAGACTATCGTCATGATAAAGACTATGATGCAACAATCAATTTTAGGTATAAATTATTTATAAGAGCCTATACAACTTATAAATCATTTAATAAGACTTATCAATCATTTATAAAGTCTTATAAATCATTTATAAAGTCTTATAAATCATTTATAAAGTCTTATAAATCATTTATCGTATAAAGGTTTCAAAATAATTTAGAAAGGTTTATAAAACTCTCGAAAACTTTATTTAGTCTAATGAAACTTGAATTTTATTTTACAAAATAGATTTCTAAACTCTTATGAGAGCTTATAAATTAGTTTATAAAGATTTCGAACATATATAAATAATTTATAAATGTTCATAAATTAGTTTATAAGGATTTAAAAATGTATAAATTAGTTACAAGAGTTTACAAATTATCTTACAAAAGTTTCTAATATTCTTATAAATGTAATAATATTTATAAATGTATATTAGCAAAAGTGTATAAATCTTCTTAAAGAGTTATAAATCATCTATATAAGTTTATAAATCATTATTAAGAATTTATAAATATGTATTAGGATTTACAAGAGTATTAACTTGTTACAAAAATTTATAAATCATTTATACGGGCTTATTAATAAATTTATAAGGTCTAATAAGACAATTAATAAGATAATCAAACCTTATACAAATAATTTATAAGTTATTAGAAGGCAGCACGTTGATGGACATGAAACTGTTTTTATGTCCAAGTTATCCTAAATAATTTAAAATATTTTTATGTTAACTCAGATCTAGTGTATTGTGTCAAGTAATAAATCCTAAACTCAGATCTAGTGTATTTCAGAATATATATATATATATATATATATATATATATATAAACTATTTATAAAGGTTTATAAATCAGTTATAAAAATATATAAAAATATATAAAAATATTGATAAGGTTTTATAAAACATTTATAAGGATTTGTAGAAAACTTTTGTTTATAACTAGTTTTTAAGGTGTTATAATTCATTTATGAGAATATATTAAAACTTTTTATAAAGGTCTATAAATCATTTATAAGAATATATAAAATTGTTGAAAAAAAAAAGAATATTTAGAATTATTTATAAGAGTTTATAAAATCAGTTACACGGATTTGAAGAATTTTAAAAGGTAATTCATTCATGAAGGCTTTAAAAATATTTTATAAAGGCCTATAAATCATTTATAAGGGTTTGTAAAAACTTTTTGCAAAATTATAATTTTTCTTATAAGAGTTAATAAAACATCTATAAGAATAATTTCCAACATCGAAACAACTTTAACTATATGCTTGCCTTTGTTCAACATTACATAGCTCGTCCTGCAAAAATATTCAAATTCCATAGTTAGACAAAGAAATGTTTAGCAGGATCATGTTTATTTTTAGTGAAATTTTTTCGACCTTCTGCCATTTGCAGCATATGTGATCTCAGCTCGAGCTGAAAGACCATTGACAAGCAATTCAAATAGTCTGAGTCGTCAAAATCACGCACACTAGCAACTTTGCAAACAATTATAATCTCTTCTTGTATATTAGCTAATCTCCCTCCATCCACATTCTACTGCAAGACCACCTCTAACTATCATAACTCCTAAAAGGATTTAAAAACTTCATCTCTAAAGAAAAGACTCAGGTACAAATCTTACCTCTGATCTCACAGTACGAACATCTTGAAACTGCTTTGTAGCTCCCATAAGTTTTGTTTTCAAGTCATTACAATATATTTATAATATTTATAATTGTTTATAAGAATTTATAAAGAGTTTACAAAATCACTTACATGTGTTTATAAAGATTTCATATAGAATTTATAAGATTTTATAAAGCTTATAAAGTGTTTAAATAAGTTTATAAAGGGTTTAAATAAATTTATAAAAGTTCATTTAAGATTTGTAAGGGCTTATAAAATGTTTTGGTGGGTATTGAAGAGTTCATAAAACCATATAAATATTTATATAACTATTTATAAAAGTTTATAAAACCATTTATGAACCATTTATAAAATTTATAAGAGCTTATAAAACATTGTATCAACCATCTATAAAGTTTATAAAACACATATAAATATTTATATAACTATTTATAAAGGTTTATAAAACTATTTACAAGAACTTATAAGCTACTTATAAGATTTTATACATTTATTTAAATGTATTCTCCACAGTATTCTTTAAATCCAAAACCTCACAACATACCTTTCTAATTTCATGCATTATCCAACATTACCAAATCAACTAACAGAAGAAGTAAATTATTGAGTAATCTTATTTTTGTGTTAGTACTTTTTCATGAGTCAAATATATGTTAAACTCTATGCCTTTTTATTTTTAAACAGCTCAACAATTAGATTCAAAAGAACTCAACTGAGATAACTTACTAAGTGTAGCGAGACAAAGATATGAGAGAAAGAACGAACCTTTTCGGTGAGAGACTAATCAACAGAATAATTTTTAATTAAAGATATATGGTTTCAATAGATACAAAGTCATTTTCTTCCTCACTAGTCTCCATGATTATCGCTCTCTCAGTCTTGCTCGGAATCTCGTTGAGTTCGTCGAAAATAGCCAAATTCACCGGAGAATCGCCGAGTTCACTGTAGATCATTGAATTCGCCGAACATTTAGAAACAATATGTCTTTCTATAATATGAAATTTATAAAAGCTTATAAATATCACATAGTATAATTTTAACATTGACGCTTCGTCAACATCACATAAAAAAATCATCTTTGAAAAATTTCAACTTAAAATTAATTAAACAATTTTTTTCAGAAAATCATAAGTAAAAGATAAAAATCACCGTTTTGATGCTTCCTTCTCAAAATATCTCAAAACCTTCGCCGATATTCTTCCTCTGTTCTCCGGATCACGTCTAGATCTCGTCAAAGTCGCTACAGATCGCGACGTTCGCCAAACTCGCCGGAAACTCATCAGCTTCGTCAAATTTTCTCGGTAATTCGTTAGCTTCCTCGAATCTGGCCGGAGAACTCGCCGCTTCGTCGGATTTGATCGTAGTAGAGAACTTGAGTTATCATCCGATTTGGTGCTCGCAATTTGAAGAAATTGTGATAAAAAGATATTAGTTATGGTTTAATTAGTTAGGGGTACAATTGTATTTTTCCTATTTAAATTTTAATGGTAAATGTGGTTAATGTAGAAATGAAATAGGGTACAAGGAAAGTGGTATTTTTGACAAATTCCCTAGTATATTTCTTGTGATTAAGAGAAATGATCCAATATATATCTTATAATAAAAACTTTAAAATTACTTATTCTTTAAATAATATTTAAAATTAAATCAAATGATATATAAACAAATATATGTTACATAAAATATAAATATTTAAATATAATTTTTTGATATTTTAATAAAGAGTTAGACATGATTACTAAAATATTAATAAAAAATTAGAAACTTTAACTATTACATCTAAACTAATATATATTAAAACTCAAATTAATATTATGATAAATAAATAAAATATTTCTACGTTATTATATATTTGTGATAAAGATAAATGATCCAATATATTTATATATATATATATATATATATATATATATCTTATAATAAATACTAACAAATTACTTATTCTTCAAATAATATTTTATAGTTAAATCATATGATATATAAACAAATATATATTACATAAAAATAAATACTTAAATATATTTTTTATATATTTTAATAAAGAGTTAGGCATGATTACTAAAGTATTAATAAAAAATTAGAAACTTTAACCATTACATCTAAACTAATATATATTAAAACACAAATTAATGTTATTTTAAATATAAAAAATAATAATTCTATTTTTCAAATATTATATTAAAATAAATAAATAGTAGAATAAATATTAAAACAATTAAATTTATATATAAAATGACATGACATCTTTTAAATATTTAAGTAGAGAAAGTCATACAAACTCTAAAATTTATTTTTCACACAGACAAAGCTTCATCGTAGATCTTTCACCTTCTTCGCCTATGCGATTCCCATTTCCCACCTCCGTTTCATAACCTCATATTCCATCAATCCTCTTCTTTAATCTAACTTAATGGCTTCGTTTCGTCTTCCCATCATTCTCTTTCTTTATAATAAAGACTCACATAGGCAAATTAAATCAGCCTATCATAAATCTTTATATTGCCATATCATTAAACAATTTCTACGTTATTATATTTTTGTGATTAAGATAAATGATCCAATATAAATCTTATAATAAATATTTAAAATTTACTTATCCTTCAAATAATATTTAAAAATTAATCATATGATATATAATCAAATATATGTTACATAAAAAATAAATACTTAAATATAATTTTTTTTGACATTTTAATAAAGAGTTAGAAATGATTACTAAAATATTAATAGAAACTTTAACTATTAAATCTAAACTAATATATATTAAAACAAAAATTAATATTATTTTAAATAAAAAAAATATTTCTACATTATTATATTTTGTGATAAAGAGAAATGATCCAATATATATATATATCTTATAATAAATACTTACAAAATTACTTATTCTTCAAATAATATTTAAAAATTAAATCAAATGATATATAAACAAATATATGTTACATAAAAATAAATACTTAAATATAAAGTTCTTAGACATTTTAATAAAGAGTTAGACATGATTACTAAAATATTAATTAAAAATTAAAAACTTTAACCATTACATCTAAACTAATATATATTAAAACCCAAATTAATGTTATTTTAAATAAAAAATATTTCATTCTATTTTCAAATATTATATTAAAATAAATATGTAATAGAATAAATATTAAAACAATTAAATTGATATTTAAAATGACATAATATCTTATAAGTATTTAGTTAGAAAAAGTCATACAAACCTTAGAAATTTGTTTTCGCGCAGACAATGCTTCGTCATAGATTTTTCACCTTCTTCGCCTCTGCGATTCTCATTTCCCACCTCCGTTTCATAACCTCACCTTCCATCAATCCTCTTATTTAATCTAACTTAATGGTTTTGTTTCGTCTTCCCATCGCTCTCCTTCTTTATAATAAAGGCTCATATAGGTAAATTAAATCAACATATCATAAATCTTTATATTATCATGTCACTAAACAATTTATAAATTATTATATTTTTGTGATTAAGAGAAATGATCCAATATACATCTTATAATAAATACTTAAAAATTACTTATTCTTCAAATAATATTTAAAAATTAAATCAAATAATATATAAGCAAATATATGTTACATAAAACATAAATACTTAAATATAAATATTTTTGGACATTTTAATAAAGAGTTAGACATGATTACTAAAATATTAATAGAAAATTAGAAACTTTAACTATTACATCTAAACTAATATATATTAAAACAAAAATTAATATTATTTTAAATAAAAAAATATTTATACAATATTATATTTTTGTGATAAAGAGAAATGATCCAATATATATATATATATATCTTATAATAAATATTTACAAATTACTTATTCTTCAAATAATATTTAAAAATTAAATCAAATGATATATAAATAAATATATGTTACATAA
This sequence comes from Sinapis alba, assembly GCA_012274485.2. Taxonomy (NCBI): domain Eukaryota; kingdom Viridiplantae; phylum Streptophyta; class Magnoliopsida; order Brassicales; family Brassicaceae; genus Sinapis; species Sinapis alba. The sequence goes on along the minus strand of MU106148.1, from coordinate 40,773 downwards.
AAAATAAATACTTAAATATTAGTTTTTAGACATTTTAATAAAGAGTTAGACATGATTACTAAAATATTAATAAAAAAATAGAAACTTTAACCATTACATCTAAACTAATATATATTAAAACAAAAATTAATGTTATTTTAGATTAAAAAATATTTCATTCTATTTTTAAAATATTATATTAAAATAAATATATTGATATTTAAAATGACATGACATCTTATAAGTATTTAGTTAGAGAAAGTCATACAAACCCTAGAATATTGTTTTCATGCATACAAAGCTTCATCGTAGATCTGTAAACTTAAATAAAATATTGTGTTGGTTTATTCACCCAACCTGAATCTAGAAAGAGTAGAAACTACCACAGTATTTGGTTTTCTAATAAAAAAAAAAATGAAGGTTGACACTTTTTTCTTCGGAAATTAACCATTAAAACATATAAATGATTAGTTTTTCATTCCAACAATTTAAAAACCAAGAGATTCTAAGTACAACATACAAAGACTCTTATAAACCTTATAAAGAAAAAATATTTACTCACTAAATCACTAATGAAAGTAAAAACTATATCTCTTTCTATACTAATGCAATTTTCAAACATCTATCTCATAATCAATACATCTCCCTTCGAAACGACTCATATTATGATCTACAATCATCATCTCTCGCATCTTCTTCAACTGTTTACCTTTTATGTATAATCTTTACCCAACAAACTTTATATTCCAACAAAACCCTACATTATTCTCTTTTTCCACTTTCAAACTATCATAATTTCAATTTGATGTCAAATTATTATTAATCTTTTTAAATAAATGGGGAATTATTCATTGTATTATCTTTTATAAACAAACTCAATTGTTTAATGATTTTCTAAGAACTTGGTCTCATATAAAAATTACCAAATCTTTAATTGTTGTGATTTAATATTATTCAAACTTATATTTATCATATTTTCTTAAAAAAATATTTAACATGTTAAAAACTAAATAAATACATAATGCTATATATTTAAACGTATTTTCTGCGCGTAGCGCGGACAACAAATCTAGTGATCCTAAAACCATATAAGTAAACCATATGAGTCAAAAATCTCATTCAATAGATATTCATAATAATATATATATATATATACATACCATATCAAACACATAAATATTTTAATTTCAAAATTTGCATCGTACAAGAATTTAGAACTTAATATTTTAAATTCGAAATTTACAGTGAATTTTCAAGAATGATTATAAATTTCAAAACTATTAAAAGTTCCACACTGAATTTTTTTTATCAATGATTTAAACCTTTTGTTATAAAAAATAACATATGTCATAAAACCATATCATTATGAATCACATTTAATATGGAGCCATATTAAAATATACTATATATATATATGTTAATATCATTTAAATTTAATTAAATACCATTCAAAACAGACAAAAATGATTGTTTAGATTTAGATACCATAAAATGATTTTAAATAAACAAAAGTAATTTTATTTGATTTATGTGCTTTCATTAATTTAGTTATATACGTAATGGTTAGCGGTTTCTAAATTATTCAATATATATTTATATGTAAAAACATAAAATAAATAATAGTACGTAAAATAATTTGTATATAGTATAATGTAAAATACATACATACAAAGATAGTGAATTTTCACCAACCATGCTAACTTGATCATATGATCAATGGGTGGTCAGATCAGTGATTAACATAAGGAGGAAAGAAGATTCTTAGGAACACAATAGTTTTAATCCTCCCAACATATGTCATGTCTAGCTTTTTATTCCTTTTGGAGATTTGTGAAAATTTGGCAAATGCCATAGAACGATTCTAGTGAAGCTCAAACCCTTCAAAATGAGGAATGCATTGGGCGAAATGAAAAAAACAAACTGTGCAATCCAAAAGAAGAAGCTGTCATAAGATTCTAATTAATTCTTCAATCTAGCTTTGTTAGCAAAACAATTGTAGAGGTTGATCAAATTTCCAGATTCTCTTCTGAGAGAGTTCTTTGAGGAAAGAATTATAGACTATCTTCGTCTTTGTGAGCAATGGCTATTGAAATCCCTTCTTACATCTTGATAGGCTTGATGGCTGCTTGGCCTTTATTAAGATCGGGAATAACACAGAAATGCATTCGGTTTTCTGATACAAGCATGAGAAGACACATGGGTTCCTATGCTCCCTACTAGACCAACTAGACCTAATGCTCCAGCAGTTCATCCATGTATGACGGTTAGCTAATTCATTCAGGGTAAGCGAAAAGAGTGGAATATGGAAATGCTGGAACACCTTGTTGCTCCAGAGGATATACAGCTCATTCAGAGTTTGGCCATTACCCAATCTAACAGAAATGACATATTGCTGGAGTTACACAAAATGTAGGCTGTATACAGTTAAATCAGGTTACTGGGTTGAAAGGAATATTCTTCAACGAGACCAAAACCTTATGGTAACATAGACTAGTACCATAAAGATTCAAGCTTTTCTTGTAAAATCAATGCCCCACAAAATATTTGTCACCTACTATGGAAAATGGTAACATGATATTTAGCTGTTACAAGGAATCTTACACAACAATTACTGTCTTGGATGTGGAGAATCAGATGAATCAGTTAATCATCCAATTTTTGAATGTTTACCAGCCCTACAAACATGGTACCTGTCTTTAACTCCATTGAGTCCAACCATTTTCCAATAACCAGTGTGTATTCCAATCTAGATTATTTGTTTTGGGGGGGGGGGGGAGAATGATACAGAAGACCTAGAGTTAGACAAAGATCCTTATCCATGGATAATTTGGAAAATCTGGAAAGCCCATAATGACAAACTGTTTAGATGCATCACAAGAGATCCATTGGAGTTAGTAAGACATGCTCAAATTGAATTTCACGCATGGTTTGAGGCGAATATTAAGATCTCAGAGGACGTTACCCAACAACAACAAACACTGGTAACTCAAATCATATGCTTATAGAGTATTTTTTTGGTAGATGGTTCGTGGATTCCTGATTCACATTACAATGGATATGGTTGGGTATGGAAAGATGAATCAAGAAAAGAGCAACTTTTAGGCATGCAAAACAAATATAGACGCTTGTCACCTTTCCATACAGAACTAGACTCACTTATTTGGTCTATGGAGTGTGTGCTTCAATACTCTGACTTGTCAGCACTTAGGAAATACTGCAAGGATATCCTTTCAGTAATCCAAGATCTGACAGCATGGCCAGACTTCTTAACCGAACTGGCAGAAATATCATCTCTACGAGGAAGATTTCGGGATTTCAAGATTACACATATTCCAAGAGCGCAAAACCAGACAACGGTAGTTATGTAAAAGTCTGTTTGCTCAGTTGGTTATGTCGTTGTGCTAATAACGCGAAGGTCGCAAGTTTGAAACTTGTATAAGCCATTTTAAGACGTTCCTCTTATTTTTAAAGGAAAATATTATTTTTGCAGGATTAATTGCTACTTTTAACTTATTTACCGCATAGTACATAAAATCTCTCTTTCAATTGGACGAGTCTCTTAACAAATTAATTTTACCAACTCTTATAAATAGGACATCTTTTTACATATGCAACAAATTGACTAGGTAATATCATGGGTATTCATCATGCATGGCACTGACACCCAAAAAAAATGCTGGGAAGAAATCATGATGATGTGGAGGGGAGAATGCTTTAGTTTTCCTTCACGTTGTATTTCGCCTCTAGTTAGCCTAACATAAAATCTTTTTAAATTGACTGTAAAATACATTTTTAAGGGGATCTATTTATTTTTTAACACTCAATAATATGTTATTATAAATTATGAGAAATTGTACTCCTTTTGTCATGTAATTTACATAATTATGCCTTCTATGAGACTCGAAATCGAGACCTCCTGGTGTAAAAACATTAAAGAATCTTTGGTCAAACCCCTAGACCAAAGAGGGTTTCATATTATCTATTTATTATCATGTAAAATAATTGGGTTTATAAAGGGTCAACCTGTTTAGTTCGGTTCCGTTAACATATCTCTCATGTTGACAAAAAGGGAGCTCTCTCCACATCAAGTAGTCATGATGCCACAATATGGTATATAAAACATGAGTTTTTAAATTTGTAATTTATGTTTAATATTTGGTAATTAAATTAGAATATATTATATTTGGTGTTTAGATTTATGATTTGAGGTATACGTTTAGAGTTAGTTTTAGAGTTCAGAATATAGTGTTTGAGATATAGATTTAAGATTTAAGATTACATTTTGCAAAAGAAAATTTCAGTTTAAGTTTAAGATTTGAAATTAAAGTACGAAAGATTAGATTTTTAAAGATTTGTAGTCACGAAATTTCTGCAATTAAATCGTGACAAAACCATATATATTTTTTTCACATTTTCTTTTGTGACTATTTTGTGGCTTTTTTAGCTACACATATGACATAAATAGTTATTTTGTGTGTTTGTCACAAAAACTATCGTGACAAAACTTGTCTATTATTAGTCACATTATCTATGTGACAAAATCGTGTCACATATCTAAAAATAGTCACTCATTCATCGTGACTAAAACGTGGCTATAACAATTTTTCTACTAGTGTCATGACCCTATGATGGATTTTCAAGATGTAGTCATGGTGTGTGTTCGCTGGTGGATTTGAAGTATCATGGGCCACTATTCACTTGGTGCAATAAGAGAGACTCTAGACTCGTTTTCATAAATGTTGATAGACTTTTAGTCAGTGAGAAATGGCTAGATAGATAAACTACCTCGTACTGCACTTTCAAAGCAGGTGGTTTCTCTGACCATCTCAAATGATGACTGTTTAAATTTGCATATGTTCTTACGAAGCTCGGAAATTTCTCAGTAGTAATTGCGGGCTACTAGGAGGAGAGTCAACCATTGTTTATCTCAGCATCAGCTATGCACCGGTTCTCAGAGAAGCCAAAAGAGCTAAAGCCTCTTTGTCAGTTGGGAAAAGAGACATTGGAGGATATATCAAACCGTACCAAGGAGGCACTGGCTGATCTTTGTATGAAGCAAGAACGAGCATTCATGGATCCACAGGAGGAATGGATTAGGGAAGAAATAGAGGAATATGAGAAATGGAGGACTTTGTCTGATATAGCTGAGAAGTTTCTGAAGCAAAGATCATAGTTGCACTGGCTCAAAGTAGGAGACCAGAACAATGATTTCTTCTATAAGAAGCCCTGATTCATGCAATGAAAAATATGATTAGAGAAGTGGAAGATGAAAACGGAGTTATTATGAAATCAAGAGAAGAAATAAAAGCAGAGGCTGAGAGATTCTTTAGAGAATTTTTGGCATACGAACCAGAGAGTTACCTACCATGGTATTACTGTAGAAAAGCTTCAAAATTTACTTGGTTTTAGAAGTAATCTGGAGGAGCATGAACATTTGGAAAAGGAGGTAAGTGAGAACGAGATCCGAATAGTTCTATTTGATATGCCTAATGATAAGTGGAAGTGATTTCACAGCAGTGATTCAGTCGTTCTTTGTTTAAGGATTTCTTCCGAAAGGAGTGAATTCAACAATTCTAGCCCTTATCCCAAAAACTTCAGAGGCTCGGCGTATAGACTACCACTTGATATCTCTCTGCAATATCATGTATAGATTGATCTCAAAGATCTTACCTAATCGTCTGAAGCAAATTCTCCCAAAGTTCACTAGTACGAATCAACCAGCCTTCGTAAAAGAGAGATTGTTGATGGAGAACATGTTGCTTGATACTGAGGTTGTAAAGGATTATCATAAAGATGATATCTCGCCAAGATGCATGATGAAAATTGACATATCTAAGGCATTTGATTCTGTTCAATAGGATTTTGTCTTAAATGCTCTCTCGGCTCTGGGGTTTCCTCCTAAATACATCCATTGAATCAAGCTTTGTATGACAACTGTTTCATTTTCAGTTCAAGTTAACGAAGAACTTGTGGGATATTTCCAGAGTAAAAGAGAGATGCATCAAGGTTTGCACCCTGTCCCCGTACCTTTTGTCATCTGTATGAATGTTCTAAACTTCTTGATAAAGCAGCAAGAGAAAGAAGAATTGTCTTTCATCCAAAATGTAAAAACATCAGCCTCACTCATCTGTGTTTCCCAGATGACTCATGGTTTTTGTTGATGGTCAGTGACGATCAGTTGAAGGTATCATTAATATCTTTGATGAATTTGCTGGTGCCTTAGGGTTGAAGATTAGTATAGATAAATCCACTATATAGTTAGCAGGAGTTGTGGATCAAAACAGAGAGGAAATTCTGTAAACCTTTCCATTCAATGCGGGCCAATTACCGGTGAAATATATGGGACTTCCTCTCCTAACTAAAAGGATTACCAAAGCCGATTATGAGACACTGGTTGAACGGATCAGAACAAAATGAGATCATGGAGTGGTCGATACCTTTCGTTTGCAGGCACACTTCAACTGCTTAATACAGTGACAATGAGTATTGTAAAATTTTGGATATCTGCTTATAAACTGACTCAAAGTTGTATACTGGTGATTGATATGCTTTTTTCTGTGGCCAGGTTCCAACCTCAATCCCAGAAAAGCGAAAGTTTCATGTGTGGAAGTTTGTAAACCAAAACTTGAAGGAGGACTAGGATTGAAATCATTATCAGAAGCTAACAAAGTGAGTAGTCTGAAGCTTATTTGGCAGCTAATCTCTGGGAAATCATCTCTCTGGAGGGATTGGATGAAGAAGATGGTTCTTTGTGATAAATATTTTTGGTCGGTTAATGAAAACACAAGTAAAGATTCATGTATGTGAAAGAAAATTCTTAAGTATAGAGCATTAGAAAAACTTCATTCTTGTATGACTCCTAGTCGTCTCTTGGATGCCTTATAAACATCGTTGGCAAAAGAGGAGTTATCGATATGGGGATCTCTCTCAATGTACATTAGCTGATGTTTTCAAGACTAAGCGTAAGCGAAGGAATCGAGAGGATGTTCTCAATAGCATTGAAGAAGAGATTGGAAACAGAGCAACAAATATGGACAGAGAGAAAAATGATCTTTCACTCTGGAGATACAAAGGAGATAAATTCAAGAATTTCTTTACTACGAAAGACACACATAATCTTCTGACCAGAGAAGAGGGGGAACAGACACTGTGGGAAAAGGATATTTGGTTTTCACACAGAACACCAAAATATGCTTTTCTCATATGGTTGACGCTGAAGAACAGATTGTCCACCGGAGATCATATTGAAATCTGGCAGATGGGACAGCAGCCAGACTGTGATCTTTGTAGCCATCCGTAGGAAACCTGTAACCATCTCTTCTTTGAGTGAAATTATTCATGAAGAATATGATATTCTTTAATGTTTGTGTTCTTGGGTAGAAACTATACAATTGTATGGGAGGAACTTATCCCACTTCTTCATCACAAGGATTTCAACAGGCTGCAAGTATTTCTTCTTGGCTATACATTTCAAGCAAAAATTTATCATCATTGGAGGGAACGTAATAGTCGACTGCATAGCGAAAAAGAAGTGCCTTAAAAACGACTAGCTATGATTATTGATAAGACAATACGGAGCAGACTATCTTCTCTATGTGAGCAAGGACTGGTGAAGTACGAGGGTGGTCTTCGCCTCTGGTTTGCTACTTGACAATGAAACTTCACTAAGCAGTAAATCTCCCAGTTCTGTTCTTTTTTTGCTCAAAGTTACACAACACATTGTAAAAAGAAGTCTTTTGGTTTTTGAATAAATTTAACATTCATTCAAAAAAAAAATTGTGTGCATGCATTAGGTAGAACAAATGTTATGCATCAAAATTTAGTGATTAATGAGAAGTAGTCTACCTACAAAGGATAAATTCTTACATTCCTGGCTACTAAACATATTACTTAAGCTTAAAGGTGAAATCTATCCATGGATCAATCTCAGGGTGAGGAATGAAAGTACATGTTTGTTCTGGACGGATGACTGGCCATCGTAAGGAAGCATCAAAGATTACTTTGCGGAGGAAGGAGTTATGGGGCTAGGAATCTCGAGAAACGCTGTCATATCCTCTTTGTGGAATAACGATGTATAGCGATGAAGAGCCCCCCCCCCCTCCCCCTCCCCCCGCCCTGGTGCAAGGTCTGACAACCAGCTGAGACTCCAAAATTTCCTCACAACCCTTCAACTAAGAGATGAACAAGACCATTATGAATGGGAGTTGAATGGAAGAATAAGCAGAAAAAATCAACTTAAGAGGTCTACAATCTTCTTAGAAGAGTTGGAATACTTGGGTCTCGTCAAAAGCAATTTGTTTTTTTGGGTGGTATTCCAAGACACTTTCATAACTTGGTTATTTGTGTTGAACATATACCCAACAAAGGATCGTCTCTTGTATTGGGGCTTGCAAACAGATCCTTACTGTCATCTCTATGCTACTGGTACAGAAAGTCGTAATCAGCTCTTCTTTGATGTAGTTTCAGATTCTCCATCTGGTAGCAACTCGCTACGCATACATCACTGCAACCTTTTTGTGATTGGTCTCAATCGCTTGCTCAGATGCAAGCTCTTCTAGGAGATAAGATTCGCTGATGGTTTTCTCTCTTGTCTTGGCAAGCTTCCATCTCAATTATCTGGAAAGAACAGAACTCACGCATGCACTCCTCAATATTTATATCGTTGGATGCTATCATCAAAGATATAGACCGCCTCATCACCAATCGTATCTTCTCCTTCCGCTCAAAAATCCAAAAGCCTCTTCCCAACTGATGCAACTATGGTTCCATTCATCGTAATTGCTCTCCATTTTTTGCCTCTTTTATTAATGATACAAAAAATCAAACTGGTCATGGGACATACTTAACTATGTGCTCAAACTAAAAGTCTTAGTCACTGATTAAAGGCTTTAGTTTCATTTGTACTAAAACTCTATAGCTATAACCATTGCGCTTTAAACTCTTTTTGTGTTGTAGCTATGATAGCAAAATCAACTGATTGCTTTCATCATTTTCACTTAACACTACAATGGCTAAGTAGTATAGGAGACCAAAGTCACACATTGCATTATCCAGTTCACCCAAGTCGAAGCAAAACCGAGGAGGCAGGTAATTTTGCACTCGTATTCGTAGGTATCAGCCTGAAGAAAGTGACATTGGTGAAATGTGGCATCTAACCTGTTATGAAGAAAGTTTGAATCTCCTTTACCAGCGCTGGGCATATTACCTCCCAAATGGAGTGAAAGAAACTCACCAACAAGCCATCCAGGTTAGGTGCTTTGTCCGGATGTATGAGGAATAAAGCACTTTTGATCTCTTTTGCCTCAGAGATTCTGCATAGGAGATCATTTGTGGTCCCTGAGAACACAGGATAATGGAAGACTCCATAATTACCAAAGTTTCAGAAAGAGAGATTGTTGTATTGTTTGATTTGTAGATGCCAGAAAAGTAGTGAGATATTCGATGATATATCTGATCTTCTTCAAAGAAAGTCTTTCCCTCAGCGTCCTCAATCACTGAGAGTCTATTGCGGGCGCATATTCCTTTTGAAACCGCATGAAAATAGCCAGAATTTTATCTTTTGATGACAACCACATTATTCTGCTGCGTTTTTGCCAGAAGTCCTCCTCTGCTGTGTAAGCCGATAACAACTGTGCATTAGGAGAAGTGATACGCTTTTCATTAACCTGAGAGTCCGACATAGCAGTATTTAGATCCTTCAGTTTGAAAATCGTCTCTTTGCTATTCAGAAACATTTCACGGCTTCAGCGCAATTTTTGTGTCTTTGGGATGAATTGAAGATTGAAATCACCTGATTATGGTTGGATACCTCGAAGCCTAGGTACTGTCTAGAGCCTGTAAGAAATCTGTCTGACCAAGCCAAGTTAACTAGAACTCTATCTAGTCTGCAGAACACAAAATGGTTATGCATTTTTCCCCTCCAAAAGAGGTTGTTGCGTGAGTGTTTTAATTCAAACAAGTAACATTGTGCCAACATGTTTCGGAAAGCACATAATGATCCTTCTTTTCTATCAGGACCACCTGATTTTTTGCTACTATTGATGATTTCGGTAAAATTAATCCCCAGCAAGGATCCAAACAGATTCTAGTTAGCGAGAGACTTATGAGTTGGTCCCAAATTAAAACTTTGTTTGAGACTTTTAGTTCATCAAATATGAAGGTTGCAGAGAACGATGATCATTTGTGAGAGACAGTGGTGTCGATGATGTTTCTTAAGGTAAATACAACCTGTAGATCAATATCATGTTTCCATAAAAGGGCAATACCTCCGCTTTTTGGTCGTTCTGGGGGAATCAGAATACTACAATGTAAGCTAAAGAAATCAAGTTACTTAGTCACAAAATAGTCATAATTCTTAGTCTCCATGAGGAAGATAATGTCTGAGAAACTTGATTATGAAGCTCCCTCACCCGCTGAATTGTCATGGGATTCCCCAACCCACAATAATTCCAGTTCAGCACCGCTAAGGAAGAGCGGGACTTCACATAGGAATATTTGTCTGCTGTCAAGCAACTGCTGGGATCAGAACTATTGGAGGGTCATCTGGAACAATTGAGGGTGTATTCCGTCTCACGGGTTTAGAGGAAGACGAAGGCCCTGGAGAAGCTTGTGGATAAGCCAAATTCCTATTTTTTATGCAGAGCCCACTAGTGCTTTAGGACTATATCTGTAACTAATATTGTTCTCTCAAGATTTTGGTGGTCGACCTCATTATCTCATTGGATACGGTGCTGCACTAGTTTCAATGGGTTCTAGGGCCATAGCTGAGAAAATATGTTCTACTTCTGCAGCTACAACAGAAGATGCTTGGATAATACTAGCTGTGGTTTCCTCCATCATACCATTCATTCACTTTGAAGTACTCATTGTTTCCTAGGTGGGCTTTATGTGGAATCCAAGCAGTTCATATACTGAAGAGTAACTTCCTGTATATCCTCCATCTCTTCTTCTGTAGAAGGTACCGAGGAAATTAGAGGGAAATCCTGAATAATCAGGTTTCGTTAAATGGATTGACGTGTAGGGAAAATGAGCGAATCTGCGTCGACTTTATCGATCTTAACAAAGCGTTTCCTAAAGACAGCTTCCCTTTGCCTCACATTGACCGACTGGTCGAAGCAACAACATGTAACAATCTCCTATCTTTTATGGATGCTTTCTCTAGATATAATCAAATCATGATGAATCATGATACCTTCTCGGCACCTTGTTACCAGAGACCCCTGCCAACAATCCATCAGCCAGCTCAGATCCTACCGTCAATATCAGCACCATATCCATTCATGCTCTGGTCGATGGATGCCATAGGACTTTTACACTAATCAAAATAATAAAGGTTCATGTTGCTCTTAACAGATTTCTTCTCGAAATGGGGCTAAGTGAATTCTTACGCTAGCATTAAAGACGCATAAGTCGAGATTTTGTATGTAAAAACATCATATGTAGGCATGGAATCCCATATGAAATCGTAACTGATAACGGTTCTCAATTTATCACAACAAGATTTGAAGCATTCTGAAAAAATGAAGGGTGCACTTAACCAAATCAACACCCCAATTTCCACAAGGAAACGGGCAGTCTAAGTGTAATAACAAAACCATCCTAGACGAGCTCAAATGGTACTTAGACGCTAAAAAGGGACGCTGGGATGGAGAGCTCGAGGGATTCCTATGGTCCCACCGGACAACTCACCAATGAGCAACGGGGAAAATTCCTTCACCGGATCGGAATGCATAATTCATGCAGAAGTTGAATTTCCAGGAGTATAACAAAGGTTACTATTGGAACAGGAAGGGCTGAATAATATGATGATTCTAGACAATCTTGACCTCACCAACGAGCGCCAAAATCAGGCATTCGTACGAATTCAAGACTACCAACAAGCTGGCGTGAAGTATTATAACTAAAACAGACGGAGGCATAGATTCAATGAGAGCAATATGCTTTTACAAAAAAAAATTCCAAAACAACGTTGAGAAAAATGCAGGCAAACTTAAAGCAAACTAGTAAGAACCTTACAAATCATAAAAGTAGTGCGACCAGGAGCTTACAAAATCGAAATATGGAAAACTTCGAAACCCAGAGAACCTGGAAGGCAATGCACCTCAAGAATTATTATCACTAAGCAGCAACGTCGCTACAATGAACTGCATGACGACTTGATCCTCAGAAAAGGTATATAAGTGATATGCTCAAATTATCCCTTTTAAGTACTCTCTCACCTGAGAGATTCAACATACTTCTTAGGGATCGGATCCACTGAGACTTTAGGATAGCACAATAGACTTTCATTTTCGAATTAAGCTAAACAATAGAGAATCAAATGCAGAAAATGACAATGAAATTTAAATCGGTTGTAAATTTCAGATAATTAAGTGTTTACATCAAACATGAAAAATATTTATATAAATACAGTTAAAATAAAATTATTTTATTTTGATTAAAGATACTAAAAAAATAATAGTCTTATTTGATTTTACCAAATATGTATTGCAATAGTTAATAAAATTAATAAAAATGAACTTCTTAACAATTTTGCTCTCTACAAAACTAAACATATTTTATAAAAGAAGCAAAAATAAAATGATCCACGAATATAATTAAGAATAAAAATTATTCTTACTGAATTAAAATTTTATGGAAAAATTATCTCACGCTTTAGAAGCATAGGTCAAAATCTAAATTTGTTACATTTTCTTTTGTACAAATCTAAATTTATTACATTATATGACAAAATCTGAATAAAAAGGTGACCTTAAAGACGATTGTCCCAGCTACTGCGATAATTTTCACGGGGCGGAGTTTATTCCATAGTCAGGCATACTCTTTATATTTCTAACTTTCCTCTTCTCCTCCTGATCTTTGTAGCCTAAATTTTTTTTACATCTTTTGAAGAAGATCCAAAAGAAACATCTTTTCCTTCAGATTCTCTTTGCACACTGTTGGATAATTCCAAGACTTATGGATAAAGTTAAAATATTAATAAGTGTTTAATATATTAGAGATAAAAGATGTTTACGCAGGAAAACACATTATGACTTATGTTTTCCTTGAGAGACACATTGTTCAAATGAAACACTTTAATGGACAGATGTTTTATTTTGGACATAAATGACCTTCTTTTAGTACAAGTAGAAGAATTTTTATTTTAAAAAAGCAACGAAAAGTTGTAACTAAGTTTGTTTTTTTGCAATAAATGCGATAGTTATTAAGAGAGAAGGTTGGTATATATGGTTATGAGATTTGTTTTTGGTTGTAGGATCTCTGTCAAAGAAGGAGATCTAACAGTCATACAAATGTTTAGTTTTCATGAGTAGTTATTGGTAACTTACCCCACTAATGCGTTTCGAAGGTGGAGAGAGATATGGAAGATTTTTTTCCCCCTAGAAGTTAAACTTGAGCTGAGAGTTATGGTGAAAGAGAAGTTGAGCAGGGTATTTGAATGAACTGAGGTCCTTGTTCTAAAAGAGTTCTGGGGTCAGACAAAGCATTGACATGATTTTCGTGGATATGAGAACTATGGATAACAGAGCTGTGGATGGGAGACATGTGGACATGAAATCTGTGGACAAGAGATGTGTGGAGTGGAGATGTATGGACTATAGACGTGTGGATGGGTGTTGGAGGATGTGTGGACAGGTGCATGATGTTTTGTTAAAGGATCTCCTAGAATGTGGGGTTGTGTTTAGGTGACGATGAAGTTTGGGTGGTGGGTTTGTTCATGGGAGTCATGATAAACTGTGGTAAGTTCGCCTCAGGTGTTTGGGTTGGAAGGACTTCCTTGTCCTAAAAGAGTTACAGGGTCAGAGGAAGCGTGGACATAAATTTCGTGGACATGAAAACCGTGGACTCGAGAGTCGTGAACGGAATATTTGTGGACAGAAGATCTGTGAACAGAAGATGTGTGGACTGGAGACATGTGGACTGTAGACTTGTGGACAAGTGTTTGGAGAAAATGAATCTATCGGTTGCGAAGAGTCTCTCGGGAAGACAATGCTCTTTTCCTTTTCTGCAGATTTAAACAGAAGAACATACAGTTCAAGTTTATATCAAGAACCCAAACAAAACTAAAAAATTTCATGTCAGAGAATAAAAGAGAGAAACGAACCTTCCATGTCGAAGATTTGGAGTGAACCACATCACCGACCGATTATGGTAGCTTTGATTCCATAAGCGAGATTCTGCAAACTGGTAGTCTCAAACACAAAAATAGAGATCGAGAAATAGAGATCGAGAAAAGATGGAGATTGTGTTTTGAAACAGAGTTAAGACAAGTCAATAGGTAAATGTGTCCTTAAAGCCCAATGTGCCTTATTGGGTAATTACAAACATGATATGTGTCTCTGAAGGTAATATTTTCTAGAGATAAACACAATAAATCAATCTAGGAATAAGAAAAAGAAGTTTCTATTTAGGTTAAGTTTTGTTTCCCTATCCCACATGTATAAGGGAATTGTCTTTCATATAAATATAAGTCTCATGGAGAGTTGTTTCATATGATCTAAGAGAAACATTGACAACTTTAGTTTTGAGAAGTTTCTAAAGCTAATAAGAAAAGTTGTTCTTATAAATTATTTGTTTCTAGAAAATTGAATTGGTATCAGAGCTTAAATTGAAACTTCGATCTAAGCTTAAGTTGAAGTTAAGATCCTGGTGACTGTGAAGAAGAGATCACGCAAGCAAGATGGCGGACGTGACTAGGGCTCCACGCACAAAGGACTGTGGATCAGCATCCATCCCATGTCTGATGTTGACATTGACAAACTACACAATTTGGTCGATGAGGATGAAGGTTCTACTTCATGTTCATGAAGTATGGGACACGATCGAACCCGGCTCGGATAATCAAAAGAAGAACAATGTTGCAACTTCTCTTTTGTTTTAATCCGTTCCTGACACTTTGGTTATCCAGGTTGGAGAACAAACTGCATCGAAAGATATTTGGAACGCCATCAAGTATGACACCTTGGAGATGATCGTGTGAGGGAGGCGAGACTTCATACGTTGATGACGGACTTTGATAGGTTGAAGATTGATGATAATGACACTGTCAATGACTTTGCGGGAAACATATCGGGTTTATCCTCCAAAGCAGCCTCGTTGGGAGAAAACATAGAAGTATTCAAGATGGTTAAGAAGTTCTTGAAGGATTTTCTGAGACACAAGTACATCCAGATTGTAGCGTCATTTTAGAAAGTCATAGACCTCACCTCTATGGGTTTTGAGGATATAGTTGGAAGGTTAAAGGCGTACGAGGAGCGTGTAGGAGGAGAAACTCAGAAAGAAGACCAAGGGAAGCTTATGTTTTCAAATAACGACCAGCATAGTCATAGGAACTATGAGATTTTCTGTGGTAGAGGTAGAGGACAGACTGGAAGAGGCAGATGCAGAGGTACACAACTAAAACCATGTGTCACACACCGAAGACAAAAATTCAAAGAAGGATTGATCAAAGTTGATATGTTGGAGATATGACAAGCCAGGTCACTATGTAACTGTTTGTAACTGAGTAACAGTGAAGAACCAAGAAACCAACCTAAACGAGATACAAGAGGTCGATTACCTCTGTGTACACGAGGTGGTGCTCTTTAATGAAGACAAAGTGATTCTGAAGTATCTTAATAACAACAAAGGCAATGCAAGTGTTTGGTATTTAGATAATGGAGTGAGCAATCACATGACGGGAACAAGTAATTCTTTTCGAGTTTGCATCAAAACACCAAGGGCAAGGTGAAGTTTGGTTATGGTCTATGTGTTGATATTGTAGGAAAGGGTGTGATTACTTTCGTGTGCAAGAATGGAGAGAAGAAGACATTCAAAGACATCTATTACATACCAGACCTCAAGCATAACATATTGAGTCTTGGACAAGTTACAAAAAACTAATGTGACGTTAACATGAAATATGTCTATTTAACACTCACATATTCGTGTGGGAGGTTGCTTGTACGTGTAACAAGATCTCTCAATCGTCTCTACAAGACCCCAATAGAAATTAGCTACCCGAAATGTTTACATGTTAGAGATCAAGATGCTACATGGAGGTGACATGTTCGACTAGGACATATAAGTTGTGGAGTTATAAACAATATGGTAGAGAAGGAGATATGGTTGTTGGAATGTCGTGTGTAACACATAAAGATAGCTTTTGTGATGCATGTCTAGCAGGGAAGAAGATCAGATACTCATATACGACTAAAGCCATGTTTCGTGCAACAAAGCCATTGGAATTATTGCATGGAGATTTCTGTGGAACAATCACATGACCAACGCTAGGAAATAACAAGTATGTCTTTGTCCGTATTGATGATTTCTCCAGGTGTATGTGGGTTATACTTATGAAGGAAAAGAGTGAGCATTTGATTTATTCAAAAGGCTTAAGGAGAGTGTAGAGAAGCAAACCGGATCAAACATTAAGACCTTTCACACCGATAGAGGAGGAGAGTTTACCTCAGCTCAGTTCACTCTATTTTGCGAAAAGAATGGAATGAAAAGGCATCTAACCGGGCCTTACACGCCTCAACAAAACGGTGTTGTGGAAAGTATGTTGAACCTTAATGGGAATGACAAGAAGTATGTTGAAGGCACTACTTATGGGAAGAAGCTGTACGACATTCAACTTACCTCATCAATAGAGTTCCTATAAAAGCCTTGAAGGATCAAACGCCATATGAGTGTCTCACATCGAAGAAACCAAATATCAAGCTCTTGAGGATATTCGGTTGAAACTGAGAAGGGTTCCAAAGCCTATAAACTTTATGATCCAGTCACAGTAAAGGTGATGGTGAGTACAAATGTGATTTTCGATGAGAAGAAAGCTTGGGATTGGTCATCTACGACAAACAAATCTTATTGTGAACCAATTATGCTTAAGCTTCCAGATGAGGGTTATATAGAAGAAAGTAATGATCAAGATGAGGATCATGAACAAGAAGCTATAGACCAAGAGAGGAAGAAAAAGAAGAAGCTAAGGACCACAATGCAAACCAAGACGGTTGTGGTCAACCGTTGGTGACTAGACTTGGCCGGACCATAACTAAACCAAGGTATCTTGATGATTATGTGTTACTTGATGATTAATAGAGTGCAATATTGTTTCTCATAGTGGATGGCAAGCCAGAGAACTATCTTGAGGCTCAACACGTACGAGAATGGTTGAAGCTATGATAGCCGAGATGGAATCTATCACAAGAAATAATACATGAGAGCTTGTGGATAGACCGCCTAGTGTGGAACTGTATGATCGTTCTAGTAAGGTGGGAACATGTAGTCCATGTAGTCCATGACGATTACCCTTGGATCATCCCCTTTTGGGTTGAGATAACAGGAATTCTCTTCACCTTTGGATGATTAAAAACCTCAAGAATATTGGTCGTAAGCTTGGAAACATAGACACTATTGAACTCTCGGAAGGTCACTTGCTCATTGACATCAACTCTCGTAAGTCTCTCGTATTCACAAAGGAAATAGCTTCACCAAGCGGAGAGGAAGCAACGATCAAATTCTCATACGAAAAAATCTTCAAACATTGTTCTTCATGTGGGATGATGACTCATGAGCTTGCGCAATGCCCCAACAAGGTCCTTGAATCGAGCATTAAGAGAGGAAGAATGGATGTGTTTTCGCGCATTCAACAAGAAGTTGATCATTCAGCTTAACATAACCAGATGCGGGACTATCATCCTCACGCACAAAACGATCGAGAGGGTAAGCACACCATGCAAGCACCTTTCAGGTCGGACCGGGAGAAATAGCAAAGGCAAGATTGCCAAATATTATCCCCGGAAAGATATCACAACCTAGGCGGCAGGTTTAACAATCTCAAGCATAACAATAGGAGACATAGCCATCGCTATGCTCCATATGTTACGCAAAGACCGCAAACTTGGAAAGCTAAGGAAAAGCACGAGACCCTGATATCTGCTGCTACTTCCAATCAGAAGTCTTATGCTCAACGATCCTCCCCTCTACGCATCGGTCACTCTCGCTCAACGAAGGCGAGTGCTACACCAAAGACAAACAAGAGTACTGCACCAAAGATAACAAGTAAGATTGTTACTCTAGTGAGAACTTTGATGGAGCATGACGATAATGTTACTAAAAGGACTAGAAGTGTGGCTCGGGACATCACCTTCTCTCCTACGGAGAGGGTATTCCCAGACCTAGAGCACATTATTGAGGCTTTAATAGACACAGACATGACTGCAACAGAGATGAATAAGTTGGATGGGAATGAGATACCTTTGGAGTGTGATGGGGATGATTTGCTGGGACAAGATTTACTCGAATTATAGGACACTTTAAAGAGTGATAAACGTATGCAGACCAAGGCTGACCAAAGCCATGATAAAGCTTCAAGTGTCCCAAACCGTGAGCAAACATCAAGTCATTAATGGAATGAAAGTCTTTATGGCGTTCGTTTATGGAGACCCTGTCTTAGAAAGTAGAGAGCTAGTTTGGGAACGTTTTACGCGTTTCTCAAGTTCACGCACAGGACCGTGGTTCATGATTGGAGATTTTAATAAAATTACATATCACCGTGAAAAAGAGGGAGGCAGAATAAGACCAGATAGCTCATTCATTCCCTTCAAACAAATGCTAAATGACTGTGGCATGCTGGAATTCCCCTTTACAGGAAATATGCTATCGTGGGTAGGAAAGAGGGCAGGAGGTACAACAGTCAGATGTCGATTAGACAAAGCGATTGGTAATGAGAATTGACATGAAAATTCCCTCACACAGCAGTCCAGTATCTGAGAATATGGGGATCGGACCATCGTCCATATTCTCATTAAGCCAACAAGATCAGTGAAAAAATTCAAATTTGATAAATGCTGGTTGGATAACGAAGAGCTCCGACAAGTCATCTTGGATGGATAGAAATCACCAGACTTAGCTCCTGATGCAAACATAATGGACCACATTGCCAGCTGTCGAAAAGATTTGATCCAATGGAGGAGGCAAAATAATATTAACTCAAGTCAGCTAGTGGAAGAACTGAACGACAAATTGGAGGCACTATATTCGGATGATGACGCCACAACTGAGGAAATTTTGGAAGCTATCAAGGATCTATCTAAAGCCCTTAAGGCAGAGGAGATCTTCTGGAAACAGAAAAGTTGAGTCCTTTGGCTCAGAGAAGGAGATAGAAATTCAGCCTTTTTCCATGCCTTAACCAAACAAAGAAGAGCTCGAAACAGAATAGCACAGCTACAAGACGCCAATGGAAACATGGTAGGAGATGAGAAAGGATTAGTAGCCATTGCTACTAGTTATTTTAGGCAAATATTTGAGACATCTAATCCAAAAGATATAGATGAGGCAATTTCGGAAATCCCCACTTCGGTTACCGGAGCAATAAATGAGGAATTAACCGCACATGTTACTGAACGGGAAGCTAAACTGGCCTTTTTGCAATGCATCTCGAGAAGGCGCCTGGGCCTGATGAAATGACTGCTCAGTTTTATCAAAAGTTTTGGGATATCGTTAAGGATGATCTAACCCATATGGTTAATCAATTTCTTTTTGAGGGAAAGATGGCACAAGGGATAAATGATAAAAACATTTTCCTAATCCCTAAGACTGACAAGCCAACTGAGATGTCAAAGTTTAGGCCAATTAGCTTATGCAATGTAAGTTATAAGATAATCTCAAAGGTCTTAGGCCAGAGAGAGAAAAAAAAATTCCCAGCCGAATATCTGAAACCCAATCAGCCTTTGATGCTGGTAGAAACATTTCGGAAAACATCATGATTGCTCAGAAAATGTTCCACGCCCTACGAACTAAACCAGGGGGCAGAACAAAGTGAATGGCGATAAAGACATATATGAGCAAATCTTATGGGCTTTGGAGAACTCTTGATTGGCTAGATTATGAGATGCACCACCTCAATGAAGTATAAGGTATTATTGAATGGAGACCCGAGGGGATGCATTATACCAACAAGAGGACTTCGACAAGGAGGTACTTTATCTTCTTTCATTTTTATTCTATGCACAAAAGCGCTTGTTAGGCTTCTTAATCAGGCATAGAATCAGAGAAAGATAACAGGGATGCGTGTTTACGGTTCATGGAGACAGCAGAAGCAATGAGTTGTTGAGTGAGATACTGAGTGAAGAAGGAAAGAAGTTCATACGTGTTCTCGAAGTATCACTTCTAAAGAAGAATCCGGTTTTCCATGGAAGAACTAAGCACGTGTTCTCGAAGTATCACTTCATTCGTGAGTGTGTGAAGAATGGGCAAATCGAAGTTGAGCATGTGCTGGGTGTTGAGCAGAAGGCCGACATCCTTACCACGCCATTAGCAACGATGAAGTCAAGCAAATGAAGAGCTTAATTGGAGTTCAAGAAATTGATTTTCTTAATTCAAGTTGGAATTAAGGAGGTGAATGTTGGATAATTCCAAGACTTCTGAATAAAGTTAACAAATTAATAAGTGTTTAATATGTTAGAGATAAACACAATAAGACAGTCTAGGAATAGGAAAATGAAGTTTCTATTTAGATTAAGTTTGTGTTTCTATATCCCACATGTATAAGGAAATTGTCTTTCATATAAATATAGGTCTCATGGAGAGTTGTTCACTTGTTCCATAAGATCTAAGATAAACATTGAGAGCTTCAGTTTTGAGAAGTTTCTAAAGCTAATAAGAAAAGTTGTTCTTATAATTTTTTTGTTTCTAGAGATTTGACACGGAAGAGTAATCTCGGTAAGTATGTTGGGTCCATCTGCATTTGACATAACTCTTGTGCATTTTCAAATACATACTTCTCAGTAATCATATATTTCAATATCTTATTTTGAAATAATTACTGTGTGTTTTCTCTACACTATAATTGGGTAGATTAATAATTTGCTTATGGCGGATTGGATGTTAATTCTTCCTTCCAATTTGTTACTGCAATATCCGGCATGGAATTTATGGTCATGATCGATGACAAAATAACCAATTCCATTGTGTCCAATCTAAATTCAAGAGGGTAAATAACTCACCCTAACTGATTTGGTTTGGAAAAAATTGATATGGAAACAATATCCGGCATGGACTTTATGGTCATGATCGATGACAAAATAACCAATTCCATTGTCTCCAATCTAAATTCAAGTAGGTAAAGAACTCATCCTAACTGATTTGCTTTGGAAACAGTTGATATGAAAGCCACCATAGAATGAGTGTTGTAGTCGGGAAGATTCAAGATCATGGATAATCCCAACATTGGTTTCAGTTAGAAGAATCTATATAATCGTTTCTTACTCGATCAAGAGGTCGGAATCGAAATTGGGATTTGGCCATGGTGATGAAACCGCAAAAGCACTTGATGTTTCCTGATATTACAATTCAACATCTTTTTGGTTCTTCATTGGACATGCAATTACCAATGCAAAAAAAAATACAGTTTCTATGACGATGTGTTTGAAATCGTTTAAAATTAGCAATTCAATTTTTTCTCTCATTGTGTTGGATTATTTATCTGAAGAATATATATAGAAAGAACCGGAATCTGAACAATGTTATACAACAAAGAAAACTGCAAAAGAAGTTTGGATTTCTTCCGAATGATGATAGTCAAACGTTGAAGTCGTATTAAGAAATACATAATTGATATTCTCTTATCAAACAAGATGGTTCAGAAGAACATTTCTTCAACATTTGTTTTATGTGTTGTAATGTTCTTTTCTAATTTCAGATCTACCATTGGATGTATCTTTAATGTTTTATATACTTTTATTGTAATTTTATGTTTTATATATATCCTCCTATATATTAATTGAGAAGTCATTTAAGTGATCTCTTCTGATGTGTCACTCATAGGAGAACTTTCCAATTAATTGTTATAATTTGATTTGTTAATGGTTTTTAATTTTTAATTATTTAATTAAAGTTTTTAAAAGAAAACTAATCCTAGAATTACCTAATCTAATATATGTTTTCAAACATACAATTAAACATCTTAAATATAGATGAATTAATATAATTTATTTATAAAAAAAAATATCATATATTATATTATATAAATTGATAATATACATTTAAATACATATGATAATATAAAAACAATTATAAAATGGTTTTTAATATATTTATATTAGAGTTGCTCAAAAAAAATATTTATATAAGTAGTGAATACAATAAATCATAGATTCCAGAAAACTAATTAATGTAAACCTAATCATATTAATTAAACTCACTGAATATCATTCAGTCTCTCTCTCTATATATATATATTCTAAAATGTTTCAGATGAATGCAGAACTGTCAAATATATAATTTTTTAAAAAAATAATCATTTTTCAATGACAATATGATATCATAGATAAGTTATCACTTTTAGATATGATAAAAATATTGTTATATTTTAAAACATAAAAATTATATGGTAAGTCATTTAAAATTATATTAATTAAGAAATATTATTTTATTCATCTAGCAATATAAACAGATGAATTAAAATTATTATATGGTAATTCATTCAAAATTATTATATTGTAAGTCATTTAAAATTAAATTAATCAAAGTAATTTTCACATGTTTTTCGTAGAGTTGATACTCTATCCCACTATATATTAATTGAGAAGTCACTTAAGTAATTTTTGTTGATGTGTCGGTCATAGGAGAACTTTCCAATTAATTTTTATAATTTGATTGGTTGATGTTTTACTTTTTTATTTATTTAATTAAAGTTTTTAAAAGGAAACTAATCATATAATTACTTAATCTAATAAATATTTCCAAATATACAATTAAACATCTTAAATATAGATGAATTAATATAATTTATTTATATAAACAATTAAATATCATAGATTATATTATATAAATTGATAATGTATATTTAAATACATATGATACTACATAAAAATTTATAAAATGTTTTTTTATATATTTATATTAGAGTTGCTCAAAAAAAATATTTATATTAGTAGTGAATACTGTAAATCATAGATTCCAGAAAACTAATTAATGTAAACCTAATAATATTAATTAAACTCACTCATTCACTCTCTCTCTATATATATATATATTCTTAAATGTTCTAAATGAATGCAAAACAGTCAAATATATAATATTTAAAAAATTCATCATTTTCCAATGACAATGTGATATCATAGATAAGTTATCACTTTTAGAAATGATTAAAATATTTTTATATTTTAAAACATAAAAATTATATGGTAAGTCATTTAAAATTATATTAATCAAGAAATATTATTTAATTTATTTATTAATATAAACAGATGAATTAAAATTATTATATGGTAAGTCATTTAAAATTATATTATATGGTAATTTATTCTAAATTAATATATAGTAAGTCATTTAAAATTAAATTAATCAAATTATTTTTCACATGCTCTTTCTAGAGTTAATACTCTATTAATATTATTCGTATAGATTTGATTATAATAAAATTAGCATGCTTGTTTTGGATAGTAAAAAAATAAAGGAGACATAAATAATAATAGGAGGGAAGAATAATAAAATATGTTTGTTGTGTTCTTCGTTTTTTATATTCTTATGTATTTAATTTTATTTATTTGTCGAGATGCATGTATTTTTTGTTACTATAATCTAAACTAATTAGTTTTATGTGTTTTAAAAAAATTGTGATAAATTAAGTAAGAAATATCAATAAAATGACATATTCTACAATTTTTAAATTCAAAAATAAAAAAAATATAATGTAAAATTGCAAGTTGGATAAATTATTTAAAATAATGAGATATATATTTTGCGGTATAATAAACTTTTAAAATGTACAATAATAAAATTTTATACAAATAAAAATATTTTATTTGAAATAATATTGGATCTCACATTAATATTAAGTACATCTGCCTAAAATAACAATATTTCGTTATTTAAAATTTTAAAAATTATTTTTTTCTTATTAATTAATCAGATTTATTCAAAATATGTACGTTTTAAAAGAAGAAATGATTTGTTTAGCCCATTTAAGTTTTATCTTAACACTAAATAAAAAATGAGTGAGAAAGTTTGATTTGTGATTTGACAAAATTATGAGAGAAATTACTTAGACTACCATTTTTCTAATATATGTTTTCATGTTTACATTAACCAAATTTATCATTGGTTTTAAAGAGATGAATATTGATTTTTCTTATATATTGTTAATAGGTTAAGTCTTAAAAAATAGTTATAATTTGATTGGTTTTTGCCATATATTAGTTATTTATTTCAATTAGATCTAAAAATAAAAGAAAATTATAGAACTAATTAATATATATTACCAAATAACACACGTAATATTACAAATAATAATTTATGGTACCTAATTGTATAATTGGAGAAATAATATATATCTTTTATCAATTTCTTTTTCTTTATCAATTATTTATATATAATTAAATAAAATACTTTAACTTTTTATTGAAAGATATTAAATGGTTATATATTCTTATATAAAAGAATTAGATTTGTAGGTAAAGAATTATTAGAACTTTTTATGTTTTCTAAAGTCTACACAAAAATGTTTACAAAATATTTTCATGATAAAAGCATTTGATTATTGTTCTTACATTAAAAACTCTCTTTTCTATTTCTTGAAAGTTAGAGTGTACCCGGTTTTTTCACGTGTTAAAATAAAATATTAAGTAATTCTACCATCAATTATCTGAAAATATCATAATATTACTTTTCTATAAGAGAAATATTTGTAATGACTAAGGTTTACGTTGTTGAATTATTTTAAATCTCACAGGTCTTCTAAAAATATATACTGAATTTTTTTATTATCCAACTATTTGAAATTAATTAAAAAATAAAAAAAAATAATAATTATTTGTTATGTAATCATAATATTTATTTTTTCATAAAATATAATTATCCACAAAATTGCGGGCAAACACCTAGTAATAGATGTAAAAACGATTTAAAAAACGTAATTAGATTGAAAACTGATATAATCAAAGGGAAATTGCATTGTATATACAACAAAAATTTTATAATTAAGCATCTAGCTAAAAAAAAAGTTGACTAAGATATTCAACATATTTTATGAAATATATACTAAACTACCCTTCTAAACTTACCGGATAACCTTTTCTTTTTCTCGTCTTCTCAAACTTCCATTTTTATTATGAGAAACACTTGAATCTCAGCCTTTTCTTTTACTTTTATATTTGCCAATAAATTTTTCTATTATTTCTTTTCCAATGGTGATTATTTGGACGTTGATAATCCTAAGAAATCAAAAGAGTAGTTGCATATATACCTTTATTTTCATATTTTGTTTTTGTTTCAGAATCTTTCACCAACGGATACTCCGGCTATTATGCAACTAGATCTGGTGGTTTAGTGACGACGGTGGACCAATAAATGAGTGTTGACGTGTGGAAGATGATTCTCCGACTATACTATATTCGGTGATAAAAATTATAATATAGTATATTTTCATTAATGTATTTATTTGTGTAAAATTACAATATTATCTAAGATATAATCTCCTCTCACTCTTGTATTTATGTACTATTTTGTGAAAATCAACAATCTATCATATCCTTCATTAGTAGCAAATCAAATAGTATGGAATGGTTCTTGTATTACTATACTATTTGTAAGAAAATGAATAACACTTAAATCTCTATTTTCATTGATATTTGGATTTAAGATTTACAATTGATATTTGGGTTGAGAGTTTACAATTGGGTTTTGGGTTTAGTAAATATAACTTAGGGTTTAGTATTTAGAGGGAAAGGGTAAGGTTAGGGTATGCATTCATCTTCTTCACTATGTGGTTCTTACTTGTAATTCAAATAGATTTACAATGTTTAGAAATAGAATAGACTATTAATTGAAAAATATTTTATTTTTATCCACACATAGTCACATATACTAAACACAATAACTACGTATACGGTAGATATGAGTACGACGTGGATGTTTTATAATGCTTCTAGAGTAAAATTGTTAACGTCATTAACTTTATCTCTTTATGAAACTGGGCAACTGTGAAAGACAGGGATATAACCGGATAATTTGGGTCATAAATGTTAGTTATCTAATTATGTCAAAATCAGTGATATATTCTTCATTTCCATTAGTGTTTTGTATATTGAGCAAATTCTCCCATAATCAAATTGGTTCTACTTTAAAAAGTATAAAGTTAAAACAAAACTTAATTCCACGATTTTCAGCAAAACCCAATCAAACCAACTTTCATCTAGTTACATTTTGTTTTGTTTTTTTCAGTTGCAGCTTTTTACCAACCCTAGTTAAGCGTTGAAACATTGAGTACCAACCCTACGGAAAGTAGTGGCTGATCTTCTATAGAGAAATCAATGTACGACGCCATCCTTCGTTGAATATTTAATATTTTCTTTTTCTAAAATACCTCCATGGTCCCCTATTTGCTGGTAGGGTGGGACGGATAGAATATCCAAAGTATTATAGGATATTCAGATCCGGATCTCGCAAATCTGTTAAATTGTTAGCGAGACTTGGATTTGATCCTTTTGAATATCTAGGATTAGAATATTCGAATTAAAAAACGAATACCTATGCATATTCAGATCCGGATTTTCAAAAATAAATAAAAATATTAAGATAAATTAAAAACTAACTAATTAACTATTTATTTAGCCTAAATTTTCATTATCTAGATCCGTAAAATCATTATTCGGATCCGTAAAATCATTATCCGGATCCAGACCCCCCCACCAACCCCCCTCCCCCCAAATATCCTTTTTGGTTCAGATCAGAGCGAATCTTGAATCGAATAACGGATCTCGGATATTAACTCACATGCCTATTTGCTAGTATTCATTTGTAACTCCACATTTCTAGTGGTCCGAAAGATTGTTCCCATTTAATCGAAGGGAATTTTATTTTAATAACACACAAATTAGATAATATTATCAAAAGTATATAAAACATTTTTAATTACTAATATGTTTTCTATATTGAGTGGGTCTTTTTAATTATGTTGTGATAAAAAAATAGTTACAAGAACGGCATTACTTTTTAGTGCCACATCAAAAAAAATGGCATTTTCTAGAAAATTACTGACGTATATTAATGAACTCAGTCGTAAAGCGTTATGGCTGTATTGACCGCTAAGTTAATATACATGACTGCTGATTTAAACAATGTGGTTGATTTACACATAAAAATAAGCCAAACGATACGACCAAGTTACAAAACATGGTTGATTTATGAGCTGTAGACTGACTTACAAACATAAACAAGCCTTAAGTGAATGCTGATTTACAGAAATATGGATGATTTATGAGCTAACGGCTGAGTTACAAACACAAGTTACAACTGATTTCTACATCGGCTGGCTAATCTGTCAAAATATTGGTTAAATATGGTTGATTTAATATTTTCAGCTGATTTACGCCCTTCTATGGCCTATTTTTGAACATGATTTTTTGTTTTTTTAATTATTAAAATAGTATTCACGTTTTGACTGACTTACATGTGTTTGATAACTGATTTATTTAGGCTGAATTGCATGCTGGTTTGGTGGCTTACTAGTCATCTAAGCAAAAAAAATATGACATCAACTCTGATTCTCCATGTCACTAGCTTCTATTTTCATGTCATTGTAAGGGTTTATGTTGTGTTTTCGTGTCTTCTTCTTCTACCTTCTTCATTTGATACCCATATCTGATATTTTGAGATACCTTCTTCATCTACTTTTTCTTCCTCATTATTATAATTTTCATTCATCTCTTTATGAGATGAATTCGGTAATTATTGTTTCTGGTAATTAAGTCAAGAAAAACGTATATGTATTCAACACCGACAGTAGTGAGTGTAGAGTTCTCATTTAGATGAAAAAACAACACACAACGAACTTACAATGTTGGTACTCGATGATTACGGTTTGAAGAAGTCGAGCTATCAGATCCAGCTGAGCTACATGTTCTCGAATAAAGCTTTGAAAACTATGGTGCACAATACTCCACCAGTTTACGTCACTAATACTCGACAGTTGAAAAGTTTTCTAAGCCTAAGGAAAAATACAGTGAAAAAGGAAAGAAAAATTAGTCGGAATGACATAGTGAGAGAAAAGAAGAAAATGTTATTCAGTTAGGGCTCAAAAGTAGAATTTAGATATGAAGATTACAGTGAGGATAAGATAGTTTCAGTTTTGATTGTTGTCCTAGTGTTGGAACAAAATCTGAGGAGAAACACGACGAAGAAGACATGGATTGCGCTAGTAAAAACCAAGGAGAAGAAGACAGAGAAGACGAAGTAGGCGGAGAAGACAAAATAAGCGAAGAAGACAAAGAACATGAGGAATTTAAAAGTTGTTTGATATATTCGACGACTCAGATGGTTTGTCATCTGAAGATGATAACTTCAGTTCATACAAAGAGTCTCCAACACAAGACAAAGATTCACCGATGCTACCTCCTAAGAAGAGACCTCTGAGCATGTCTATGAGCGGATCGAAAGAAAATCCAGAAGTTTGAAGGTTGGAGATGTCTTTGTTAAATCTCATGGTAAAAGAACTATACGAGAGTAAATCCGATTTGGGAGAGACAACTGAAACTTCTTACGGTGAGGGATCAATTTAATTTTAATGTAGACATATACAATTCATAGACACTAATTGTTAAGTGTTGGGTTGATGGATGTCACTGGAGAGTTTGTGCTTTTACACAAGGAGAATACCCAGCATTTTATCTTTGTATTTACGATTCATAGCATACATGTTTTTTAACTGAACATTCTAATCGATCTCGTTAAGAAACACCGATATTTTAAGAGAATTCTACATAGACTTTTCCGGCTCCGTCAGTTCAAACTAGGAGTGTCGGAATAACTATCAATACGCATTTTTCTGTAAAGGTAATTACTTTATTGTGACTGACTTATAGGTATATTACAACTGATTTAGTAGTACGTTGTGGCTGGCTTAATACTACAATGTGGCGGATTTATAGGTATATTATAACTGATTTACTAGTATGATGCGACTGACTTAATACTACGATGCTGCTGATTTACATTTCGGCTGAGATATTAGTTCGTTTTGGCTGACTTATTTGACATGTTTTCTGTGTGAACATATGGATTATTGGAAATTACATAGGACGCTAAGATTTCCAAAGGAAATTGATATGGGAATTTTTGAGAGTGATAAGAAGGGCAAATCTGGGTACAATTACGCTTCTTCAGATAGAAGAGTTTGGAAGATTCATGTATGTGTTCCTTATGTTTGGTGAGACCATAAATGGGTTTCCTTTCATGCATAAAGTTATCATTGTAGATGATACGTTTCTTAATGGTAAATACAAAGGAACATTTCTCACAACACTAGCTCTTGATGGTAACTTTCAGATTTTCCCAAAACTTTTGGAGTGGTTGACACTGAAAATGATGATTCATAGCACTGGTTTTTTACGTAACAAAACTTTTTGATGCATGACGATGTATCTCAGATAGGCATAACTCACTAGGGAAAGCAATTGAGAATGTGTGACCGTTGGCTTCTCGCAGAATTTGTACTTACCATTTATATAAGAACATTTTATACAGTACAAAGGAAAAGATATCTTTCGTCTGGTGAAAAAAGAGATAAGATGTTTAAGGATGGTGACTTTACTACGATATTTGAGGAGATTGAAGCGATTATTCTTGAACTTCATGGCTACCTCCAAAGAGCTAATGTCCGACTGTAGGTACGTGTTCATTTCCCGGGCCAAAGGTACAATTTGATGACTATGAACATAGAGGAATCAATGAACAGAGCACTGTCAAATGTTAGAAATCTTCATATTGTTAGACTATTAGAATGAATACGTGTTATGATGACCAGATGGTTTTCTGAATTGAGAAAGGATGTGAAATCGCAGCTAACCACACTTTTATGTAGTGTTGAGAACTACTACATGTAAGTCAGCCGTTACAGTTCATAAGTCAGCATTTATGGTTCCATAAGTCAACCTTTATGGTTTCATAATTCAACATACTTTTAATGATACGGCCGCCTTAGTGTTTTTATTTTTTATTTATAATAGGGTTGTGACATTGCCGCCAAACTGATTATGATACAAATGATTTGTGCTTATCACACGGAAGTCACCTATGGATCTTCTAGATTGTCTTTCCATATTGTGAATTTGGAAAGGAAAAATGCACATACCAACGTTTTGGACACGAGAAATTATCTTACATGCATTCAATCACAGCTACCGAGTACAAGAATTTTTGTCGTATATCCATGTGCAGTCCTTACTATAACAGCGGTTATTTGGTAAACACATATGTTGAGTCGATCATGTCGGTAGATTCAACGCTCCAAGTTCCAGATAACGTGGCTAACCAACCACGCTTGCCCCCGCTTGTTCGTCGACAACCAGGAAGGGCTAAGAGAATCGGGATGAAATCTGCTTTACAAGTTACCCTTAAGAACAAACGCCCTAGAAAACAACACACATGTCTCACTGAAACATGTTGGGCATAATACGAAAACTTATCTGATGTAAAATTGTTGTATAGTTTTTGTTTTGGATATGGCGAACATAAATGAATTTTAGTATTTTATTTATTTATGAATGGAATAGATCAGCCTCTAGGAAAAAGTAAAGAAGTTATAGTCAAAATAAGACTGAGTTATGATCAAGTTACAGCTAAGTTACGATGATAGCATGGCTTAGTTAAGCTGAAGTAAAGGCTGAGTTATGGTTAAAATACGGCTGACTTATGATTACATTCACTACTGAGTAATGGTTACACTAGAGCTAAGTTATGGTTACAATACGGCTGAGTTATGATTACAATACATGCTTGCACCAATAGTTCTTGGAAGATCCATACCTATGCAAAGAAGTAGTAGCAAAATATGGCCACACCAAACCCACAAACCACCACATTCCTCAAGCACCGCACCACATTGATGCATTTGTTTCTTCCTCTCTCGGATTCCTTTTTCATTCCGTCAAACTCTTTCCCCAACCGAGCAACATCAACTAATAGTTCTAACATGTCTTTGTTGATGTCACTTATCATTGAATTCATATCTTCAACTTCCTCTACCAAACACTCATTCGTCCATTTGAATAAATGAGTATGTTTTCAACAATATATCATGAACTCACTAACACATACTTATTGAATTCAAAACATGTCATCTAAGAATTAAACCTAACCTTATTATATCATTTTGAACAGCAGTAGAACAATTTTTCTTGATTTGTAGATGTAAATATGTCAGGGATTCACCACACCAACACTATTTCGACGTTCCTCTCTCCACTCCCCACGTTGCCTTCTTAAGTTTTTCCATGAAATCCAATTACTTTTAACAAGAATTGATAAGAACAAAATCGAAATCCACTTACCTGAAATACAAATCTCTCTCTCTCTCTCTCTCTCTCTCTCTC